>CM031235.1:218046121-218126701 GCA_018340775.1 Taxus wallichiana var. yunnanensis | reverse complement strand
CCCCCGTTCCAGTTGCACTTCATTACTCAAGATTAGATGAAGCACAAGAAAGCTCACTAAACCCTACAAAGTGTGTATGCTGGATGTTCTACAAGCGTTTTTGTTAGGGCATGTTGTTATCGAGAGATGAGTAATGGTGCTGATCACGATAAAGTTTCAAAAATCAAATAGCCCCACACCATTTCTATGAATAGATAAGTAAGTTGAGATCATTTTAGTCCATGAGGTTCTATCAGAAGGTTCATCAAGAATTTCTCAAAGATCGGGTGCACAACCACTAACCTGGTTCTTGAAAGAAGGATGTTACTTATGAACTGGAAATAGGCGCATGACAGCTTTTAGGACAAGCTGAAGGGAAGCCACAGCGTCTTCACCTATTTTGAAGAATCCAGTTGGAAAGCAAAGCCATTCATTGTGCTTGATGCCTTAGATGCAGCCTTTAGGAAGTACTTTGAGCCAAAAGGATGAAAATGGGAATGAACATCCAATTTACTTTGGGAGGCAAGAAAAATGAGCGTCTTTGAGGTAAACTATACCCCGTTATGGCCAAAAGAGGCTGCAGCTATCATTTTTTGCTGTAAAGAAGTTTAGAAATTACTTTCTAGAGGCATGAAATTTATAGTTGTAATAGATCATCGGCTCACAAATATATTGTCAGATAAGCCTAACCCATCAGGGAGGATAGAAAGATGGATAATTTTGCTACAAGAATTTGAATTTGATATTATAGATAGGCCAGGAAAGAAGCATGTCAATGCAGATGCACTCTCTCGAGCCTATGATGGTTTAGGATCATCTTGTGATGATGATGAGTTTCCAAATGCAACATTGTTCTCCATTGACACAATCCCTAGTGAATACATAGATATTTGGAATTATCTGAATGAATTCAAGTTTCCTGATGGTGCTAATGCAAAGACTAAGAGAAAGATTACTCAAGCCAGTCGTTCATATTCTATTCTTGCATGGAGCATTATTTCGAATAGGACACGATGGAGCAGTTGACAAGAGGAAGTTGGACAGACGTGATCAAGAAAGGAGCTGCTAGAAGAATTCCACAATGGTACATGTGGAGGGCACTTCTTTGGACAACTTACAACAAGAAGGATCTTGGATGCGAGTTATCAACGGCCCACTCTTTTTAAAGATTGTTATAATTATTGTAAGACATGTGATATTTGTCAAACACATGGTAACCATAAGACTTCATCAGCTCCATTATGTCCTATTCTTCCACTTTGGTCCCTTTGAAAAGTGGGAATAGACATTGTAGGTCCACTTCCAACTACCTCACGCCAAAATAAGTATATTGTAGTTGCTACAAATTATTTAACCAAGTGGGTTGAAGCTAGGCCATTGAAAACAGCTTCCATGGATGAAGTGGCAAGGTTCATATATGAACGCATTGTCACCATATTTGGTTGTCCATTAGAAATTGTAATGATCAAGGAAGCCACTTCATTAATGAGGTGGTAGAAGCCCTAGTCAATAAGTTTTCTATTAAGCACAAGAAGGCAACAACATACAAGCCAAGCACAAATGGACAAGTGGAGGCAATGATTTTTGTCTTTGTGTCAAATTCTAGCAAAAGATGCAGCCTTGTAGGTACATAAATGGGATAAAAGGATTCATGCGGGATTGCGGGCATATAGAGCAACATCAAAGTCAGCAATAGCAAGGATACTCCCCATTTCAGTTGGCCTATGGCATTGATCCGAGCTTCTTCCTATTGAGTTTGATATTCCCACTATGAGAGTTATGAAAAATGAAAGGATGGATGAAAGTGATTTAGTAAAAGAAAGGTTGGTACATCTTCATTTGCTAGAGGAAATGAGAGAAATAGGAAAGGATCAAGCCATAAGAAGAAAATGAAGCGGAAGGAATACTTTGATCAAAAGATCCGTGGTGGTCTCCATTTCATGTGAATGACTTGGTTCTAGTATATGATTCTAGATACAAAAAAAAAGAAGACAGAGAAAATTTCTTCCAAAATGGATGGGGCCACTACAAAATAGCATTTTGTACATGAAAATGGTACGTAATGCATTTAATTTGGAGGAATTGGATGGCACTCCCATTATGAAATGGGTCAAACCCACGACAAGTTGAATATTTTCCAAGCACGAGAATAGTCTACTCAGGGACGGAGTAGAAGCTAGGAAAGGAAGATGTCGACACTAAAATTTTCTTCCATAATTTCTATTTCATTAATGTATGTATTAGGAATAGGATGTTGTTAAGTATAATTAGTAGTAGCGTCGATAGAAGATAACAGCGCCGTCGACGGTGTCGCCAATAATGTGGAGTCACAGTGTGGTCAAAGTACAATAGGAATGTTGTAAAAAGTAAATATTTGTGCGTAAGTGGTCCGCAGTAATGTTAAAATGTCAAAGTTTGGGTAATTAGAGAAGTAGGGTCTACATGATTAGGAATTAGAAATATTATATTGGTAATAAGGACAAGGAGTAGGTCATAAATATTTTTGTATTTTATTTGTAAAAAGTCTAAAAATGTGGAACCCATGTAAAATGATAAGGTTTATCTTATCTTAAGAGATAAGCTTACATGTACAGATAAGAGTTAAGGTATGGAATATGATTCGTCAGAGTGGATTTCTTATCCTATCTTAGAGATAGGATGGATAAGCCCCTGGAAGTTCTATAAATAGAGAGGCCACCCCTCATTTAGCATAGAAAGAAGTAGTGAGAAATATTGTAGGAAGTGTGCAAAGGAAGCCATCAGTTAAAGGTGTGTTGAAGAAGCCATCGAGAGGTGTAATTGTAAAGTTTCTCCCATAGTCTTGTTGAAGTACCTCATGGGTGAGATTGTAACAATTTCATGTTAATATTATAATTTACTTTGATATTTCAGATTTGTCATCATTCCATCTTATCATAGTCAATGGTATTCTTGTGTTCGGTTGTTGTTTTGTTTCCAGATTACATCCACCAAACTAAAGGCTGTGCATTAGTAAATAATCATGCAGTACGAGGAGTTCCGGTGAAGAATTATCATAGTGCCGGATTGGTGATGATAGTGCCTCGCCGCCGTGACCCTACTGACCTCTTGATCTCCATTGGTGCTCGCACCCTTTGGCGATGGCTATTGATGTCCTCCTCCTCACTCCGTAACAAGGCACATCTAGGGCATGCTATGTCAAGGCATCCTCGTAATATCTCACCTCAGCAAGGAGAGCCTGATAGGTACTCAGACTCACCATACCGGGTGCTCTCAATGGCACTACTGTTGGTGGTCCTCTTGTTATAGAACCCTATGCCCCTGACTCTAATGTGGTGCCTATATCACCATATTTGGCCCTAAGGGCCTCTCTGTGTCTATGATATATATCCCTCTGCTGGATAGCTATATCCCACTCTTGGCGAGAAGTGTCTCTCTCTTGTATCATTGTATCCCTCTCCTCCCTTAAAGTCCTGATCTCCTCCAAAGTAGTCTAGTGTGTTTGTACCAAGGAAGCATGCTATCCTGTAGTATATCTAGCTCCTTTGTTGTATCCTCCTCATCGACTTCACGAGACGCGTGAGATATTGTGGTAGCTCTTGATACCACTCCTCATAACCCTCATCTACTCCTGCATCATCATCATCATATGTGGGAGGTAGGGCCTCCTTGAGTGGATTTTTTGGGACCGATGTCGGTAGATTCATCTCCCGATATCCCGTCTATATGACACATATAGTTGGAATGATCTGTATCAATCCGAACTGTCTCATCACTCGTAAAAATGGGACCCACTCTAAAATCTATGGCATGTGGCCCTCAGCCACTCGCTGCATCTCAGCTCCACTAAGTGGGTGTCCTATCCGGCCCATGTAGGATAGACCCTGTATGGCCTCCATATAACCTATGATGGTGTCAGAGTCCTGAATCTCTGGGCATACCACTCTGATGATCTCCCTATATCTCTAGGGGCCATGTCTACTGCCATCGTTGAAACCCATAATCAAGGGCTCCCTTTGCTCCTGGCATCCATGGAAGTCTGGATGGTCTAATCACTGATATATGCTCATAAGCCCAACAATGGATCACAAAATTGACATCAATCCTAGTGCATCTACCTATGGAATACATCCACATCTCATGATATATCTGTGCTAAAAGTGCATCAGTGAATGTGAATACCTGCATGAACTCCAGGATATCATGGATGCTGATAAAGCAAGAGTAGTGGGAACTGTCACACCTTGGGATCGGTAGTGCATAATATGAGATAGCCATCTAGATCAAGGCTATCAATCTACTCCTGGGGTCATCCTACCGGTACTATGAGGCTATCCTCACTGACCCTAGACACTATCTCTGCATCATCTGCCCTGTCCCCATATAACCATACCAGGGCCCTCCTCTCTTTACTCTTGGGGTGTAATCTCTATTTGGTCCCCTGTAATCGAAACTTGAGGATCCTATAGATGTCCTCATGGGTGATAGTCATCTCACCCATACAGAAACCAAAATGAGTAGCTCTATTTATCCCACCGCTGCATCAATGTTAGAATAAGCTCCACATCTCAAAGGTACATTCGATAATAAGAAAACCCCTAGTCCGGCTAACTCAGGATGGTGCCACTCAACATCTATCACATATGGTAGTATCATCTCTAGTAGATTAGGAATAGCATCTTGCATGTGTAGGACTCTCATGCCTACATCACATCAAACATTGTCATTAGGTTCATACTTATCAAAAGAAACATTATTAAAATTCATCAAAATATTTCTCAAAAGATTCCAAATGTCACATCTTTCCCATTAGCTACGGAGACTCATTTCCATTGGCACCATTTACTTTACATTCGACGATTGATTGTATTCTAATCGACGCCAATCGCATAATAGTCGATGACGATTTTTTTCAATTGACACCTGAGAGAGGCGAACGCTAAAAAAAATCTCTTGCCTCCTACTATAAAAAACACAAAATGACACAAATGTACGAAGCTAAGGAAGGACCACTTACCCCTGGCCATGTCCTCTTCTTCTTCTGACCACTCCTGGAAGCTTCCATGTTGCTCAAATTCAATTTTGAATTTTTCTAAATCAATCGTCAGAATGTAAATGAATCATTACCATTCACCTTTTCTATATTTATAGGTTTTGGAGTGGTCGGCATTGCCGATTATTTTGGTCGCGCGTGATTATTTGGTCATGTTGATTAGGTATGAGTCAATGCGATTCTTGCCCATTGGGGCCGATCAAGTAGATTTTGATATATTTTCTCATCTCATCACACCAGGACGTGCTTCGTTCTCGTTTGATTATCCTATCTTGTGCATGTGTCACCCGTAACACATTGTTGCCATCATTGGGTCTTTATTTTGGGTACTTGTACCTTGTCGCCTTATATAGCCCCACATGTGTGTTGCTTTCTCGTATGCATGTCTTGCTTGTCATTCCCCACTTGGGGCATCTCATCATTATATATTTTGCATGTGCCACCGTAGCACACCTATTTTCCTAATACGGCTTGTTTATCTGATCATTGTTATGACCTTATTTCTTCCTTTTGGTGCATATTTTCGGTGTTATCACCCATTTTGAGTTTTTCCTGTACATAGGTTACTCACATTTTTTTTTACAACCTAAAGATAGTGGGTCTATAGGCATTAACGTCGTCTCATTTAAAGGCCATCTAGTTGTCCCTACTAATTTTTCACTCTTTGGTTGTTACTATTTTTAGTCACCTTTAACTCATGATCTGTAGCAACTAACGTTGTCTCATATGAGAAGGCCGTCAATCTGTCCTACCAGTGTGAGTTCCTTAGGTCGTTGCCTTTTTCTACTTTTTTACATGCATCATCAATGATCAAATCTACTCCAGACATCTAGGTAGGGCATCATCTCTTCTATTATTTTCATCCACCTTTTTTAAACTCGGGCTCGGTTGGTTTTTTTTGGGCCACCTCATCCACTAGTTTGAGGGGGAGCACATCATCAATATTTTTCCTCTTCTTCTAACTCCTTATTTTTTTCTCGTAGCATTGCTTATTGAAAGTTACTCAACAAAAAGGGGAAAATGTAGACACATAAAATTGGTTACTCAATTTAATGTCCCTCGTGTTTTACCTATTCTATTCTCGGGTAACTTGGTGCAATTTTGTATCACTAATTCTCTCTTAGGGTATTAATTAAATATCTAATTAAAATGCCTATCCTAAGTTTGTTCCACCCCATTATATTTCACCCATGGATAATTAAACATTAACCATGTAATTCTATCTTCTACATTTATTCCACTTCTACTTATTCACCCCATATCACTTCCCAACCTCCATGTTATTATTATCCATCCATCCCACCTATTTCTCCTCTCCATGGAACCATGCAGTGGGATTCTTCCCATATTTGAGTTAGAGGGATAATATTCTTATCCTCACAACTCATCCCTTTTCACCACTTTGGGAGTCTGTTCCTTGATCGACACTAAACATTTGTTGATCAACACGATGTTTCGAATGCACAATTTTACCTCGGTCGGCGCCGACTATAAATACACGACTTGAACTCAGTTCTGGTTAGACGGTAGAGACTTGAGAAATAGTGAAAAAACTTGAGTGAATCTTGAAACTATCAATTGAGAGAAGGTGAATTCTGTCTAGATCAATCCCGGAGAGGTGCACCATTATTCTACCCACGTAATATCGATATCACTTAGGTTCTTGACCTCACGGGTGACTCCATTTCTCCTCTCGACCAAGGTAGAACTTTGTTCACATCTCTACTGCTCTGCGGGTCTCAAAATCAATCATCATCAATCACCAATCAAGTTGTCTGTGATTTCTTCCCAGTCGACGACGACCTAGCATCAATCAACACTGATCTATCCAAATCGGTGCCATTCCAAACCATCAACACCGATCAGTCAACATCGATCGACACCGACCAATCTATGAAAGATACGGAAATCTAGGTGACACAATTCCATCTTTGATTTTATAGTTTTTGTTGTTGTTTTTACATTCTATCTGCAACTTAAAATTAGAAAATCTAAACATTTTCTTACATATTTTATCATGTACGCCTTTATTCATGATTGAAAATGTGGCCCGACATCCAGCGAGGAGCTAATCACTTCCCTAGACCCGCTTTCCGGGTAGTTCACCCTTATATCTTCTAACGTCATATTTTTCTGTCAAGTATTCATCTATCGCAGGTTTCTTGGATCTACTCCACAGGATTGCTCATGTGCACCCATCTTAATTCCATCAGGATTTCTCTCCATCTATGTCTTCGAATCTTGTCCAATTAATCAGGTATCAACTTTATTTGATTTTTCAAGGTTTTTGTGTTTAGTTTAGTGTGACAGGTAACAAGCATAAAAATTCTTGATCTACATGGAGGAATGACTACTTGGAAGGGAAAAGGGTAGAATAATTGAGATGGGATGGAAGATCAAGAGATGGAGAAGAGAAATCAACACTTGGGGTAGATTCGAGGGCTTGACTCTTAACATTGCTGAAATGATAAAGCTTGAGAAGAAAATGAAGGGCGGGGAGCTGGTGATTGACTTACCCATTGAAGAGGTTGTCTCGTACTTTGCTCATAAGCTTCAATATCCCAATCCAAAATGTAATTTGAGGAATCACTTCAACCATGAAGTCAAGATTCTCCTAAGGGTTGTAGTGTCTTGGAAGTGGGCCTCCCCATGGACAAGGTGCCCTACAACCAATCTTGAATGCTTTCATTTGTGTTGTAGCCCTGGAATGCACCATGCTAGCCTCCATCCTTTGAATCTTCTCCAAAAAACCAGCATTCTTAATGTAGTTTTTATCATCATATGCATCCCCTTGTTCTTGATAAGCTCCATAGTGCCAAACCTTGGCTTTGACCCTGCTCATCAGGTAAGCATAGTGGTCTTCAATTCGAGGTGGAGTTGCACTATTGAAGCCCTTGCTTTGTTTGCTGCAAGTGTGAGTTCCAAGAAGGAAATGAAGTCATGATTACACAACTTCATGAAATGGAAGAAAATGAAAGAGATGGAAAAAAAATGGATGAAAAATGGATGGAAATAGATGGAAAAGGTCTATAACTAGAGGATGTGTTATTAAGCAAATGGAGTTTCGGATGTGCTTACATGTGTCTCAAAAGGCTGAATCTTACTAAGAACACACCAACCTACTAAGATGAAGTGGTAAGGTGATTTAGATTTGGTCCCACAGTGCATGCCAAAAGCTGTTAGTGCGAGAATCAAATAACCCCGAATGGCATGGTTGTGAATGGGGCATTTAGTGTGATTGCACAACATGGGACCATATCTCAGGCTGTGGGACTTACAAACCTAAGATGGCCCTCCGTAGAAAGCTAGTTCTTGCTTCCTAATCTACCTACCATAAGCTACTCCAGTGCAAGAAAAATCTAACTAATTCTAATCTAACCATTCCAAGGAGACAGAGAGAAGGAGAGATGGTGAAAGAGCCTACAGTAAGTGGTGATACACTAGAAAAGGAAGTGGTGAGATACTTTGTTGAGGGAGAATGAAATAGGGAAAAAGGTACTTGGGAGGTCGATAGAAGTGACAGAGACCCAAATCCAAATCTGCCATCAAAACTCCACGAAGCACAACATATTTCACCTGCAAACGTGAAATAAATACATAGGGAGAAAACATGAGACAAAGAGGCATAGAGAAACAACAAAATGATGCCAAGGGTTGAAAGACACCACAAAACAAGATTTTATTGCTCTATAAGGTTCACAGGCTATTACATGCGGTGCTCAGAGGAACAAATACACTCTCCAGGAATAGGAGAAGGCCTACAACTCAAATAGAGTCAGTAAATGACTTTGATAGAGTTTCGACACACCAGAATGTCTCCCCTTCTCAAACAAGAATTTATTACAATATATAGACGATGAAAATCGAGGGAAATAAAAGAAACTGGACTATGCTCTTAAAATCAAGCCACAAAACACAAATGCCCACCACAAATCTACTCACAATCTGTCAAGTCTAGTTCCCCATGTCCATCTAGCATGTTGAAGAAGGAAGAATGGTGGATCGAATCAAATTAGATCTGGTAGTTGAAGCAATTGGATTCTACATTAATGTCATGAAAGACATTTTCCCATTTTTCACCCACCAAACATCATCAAAAATAGAATTTTAGGCTCCCATAGCATAGACGAGGTTGAGACCTTTCCAATGGTGCCAAATTTGTTTAATTTAGAGCACTAGATCGAAAGATATGTTCATTTGAATATTTGAGTCAGGTCCATAAAAAAATTGCGAAAACCAATTTAGCGGGATGGGTCCGTGGGCCTGAAATTCACTTTGTGCCCTTTGGAATGAAAAATACAAAATGCAAAAATTACCCCGCAGCCCTGCAATTCACTTTTGGTAAAAATCATCTTCGAGGACCACCGCCCACATTTTATATTTGGCGAAAAGTCTCCCCTGGGCCCTTTGGCCCATAGTTAGAAAAACTTCACTCCAAGGCCCACCTTCCCGCATGCAATTTAGGCACGACACGTGGCTCCTTTAGGCATTGGTAGAGGTGTGGATCATTTTTCAATTACGCCTTCTCGGGGCAAAAATTTCAAACTTCCTTCCACCACCCGCCTTCTCACTTTGAATTTTCAACATGGCCACGTGTCAAACTTACGCTAGTTTGGGGACTGCTTCTAGATTTACCTTTTGAAGATGCACCAAAGAGACACGTGCTACCTTCCATAGCTTGCTTTGTTTCTTTTATTTTGGCTAAGTCCCTTTTTCTTGGTGGGGCTATAAGTTTGACCTTAGACACATGGAAGACCGGTGCACATTTGAAAGCCCACTACGAATTTTACTTTTGAGCACTTGGATCCTTCCGATGGCTTACCTCTTCTTTTACTATTCAACCCCCAACTCTGTCCCTTTTGGATATGTGATGCATGGAATCCTCGTGCTCATTTGGAAACCAGCTCAAGATTTTACCTTTGAAGGAGCATCGTGTCGACACGTAGCTTCTTCCGCTAACACTTTATACTTAGTCGTTTTGGGCCCTCTCTCTTTTTTGGTCCCTAGACATGTGGAAGCCCCATGCTTGTTTGAGAGATACCCTTAGGTCACACCATTGAATTTGTGCTGAGTCGACACTTGGCACCTATCGTGGCTTGTGACTTTTCAATTGTGGATTTGGGCCCACTCCATCCCACTTTTTAACTTGGACTACGTGGCAAGCCTACACTCATTTGAGTCTTTATTTTTGGATTTACTTTTTGGAGATGCACCAATGAGGCATGTGGAAGCTTCTGCCATCTCCTCTATACTTAGTCAATTTAGGGTCACTCTATTTCCCTTTTGTCTCTTTAAATATTGCCTCTGCCCCTCCTCGGACACGGGACATGTGGAGTCGGCACTTGTTTGAGTCTCCGTTTTGGATTCAATCTTTGGAAGTGCATTGTTTGGACACGTGGCAGCTTCCACTAACTCTTCCATACTTAGCCAATTTAAGCCTGCTCTAAATCATTTGTGAAGCCCAAAGCCTTTGAACCTTTTCCTTCTTCCTCCTTTGAGCCTCTAGCTTCTTTGACACTATTTTCCTCCTTAGCCAACCTTGCTTCTCCATTTTGATCCGTCTACAACTTTGATCTTTAGATTTGAAATGTGGTCTCGTGTTACAAAAGTGGCCCTTAGATTTCTTCCTTTTGGCATTGTTTGATCCTTCATAGACCCACGATCCTCTATTTCCGAGCCCGTTGTTACGATTGTTGGATTTGAATGTGAGTTCTTAGGACTGAGCCAAACCTTAGATTTTCTTACGCCTTATGGGTGGTGTTTGACTAATTTTATGTGGAGGCAATATTGGTATAACAGGTATGTGATGGGATGATGTTGATACTTTCCCCATTATCAATCATGGATTGTCGAATGAAGGTGTCATTGATTCTAACTGTGGTGAAAAGGGTAAGGTCATGGTCCTTAGGTGGAATGTCGGGTTCTCATTTTCATTGAATGAGATGGAATCAAAAGCTACAACTACTCTTACAAGGGATGCATAAGGTTGAGTCTCATCACTAGATTTTGGGATATGTTTCAAGGCTTTAGTGAGAGCATGCCTATAGTGCGGAGATATTTGGATGATAATATAAAGTGAAATATTAAGCGAGGCTGATGAAGTTACTTGAAAATGCTTTGTTAATAGGTCAAGGGGTGGCTAAGATAGAAACCTTAGGTTTTGATGATGATGGAGATGAAGTGGGATCACTAGAAGGAGCGGTAATCATAACCTTAGGTTTTTATGATGAGGAGGATGTGGTGAAATCCTTAGGAATAGGGATTTCAACAAAGGTCTTTGATTTTGGCGAAATTTGTTGGTTTAGAATCATGTGGACCCGATCAATTATCTATTCGGACATCATTAGTGAACAAGCGGGGACCATCATTAGAAGAAACTTCACTTGGTGGTGGGATGGTAACAAAATTCCATGATGAATCGGAGGAATTTTTATTTTTGTGGATGAAGCTAATGAGGTAGATGTTGAAATGGTTATTGTTGAGGAGGTGGAAGGAGGGGATTGGTCTATTTCAAGAAGAAGGTCATCCTCCTCAATAAAATTATGAACAATGGTTTCAAGTGCTTTGTAATGTTTCATGTCATGTCTAGGGGTATGATTATAGGTATAAATGAGTTTGGAATTAAACCATGATGTCTTCTTACTATGTGGATTAAAGTACTTGATAGAAGGGAGTGTGATGGTGGAAATTTGAAGCAAGTGTTGAAGGACATCTCGCATATTATTCAACCAAAGTTTTAGGAGGTGCCTTACCTTTGTGATAGTTTTGGATTTAGAAAGGTGGGTGTTTGGGGTGTAGATGTGTAAGATGATTTAGAGGTTGGATGTTAAGTCTTAGGATCTCATGGTTTTGGTGTCTTATATTTGGGTTTAGTGATGGTTGATGTGTTAGAAGAAGTGTTGTATAGATTGGATTGATGGGTGTATTGAGATGTTTTTGATGAAGGGGATAGTCCTATGAGATATGGATGTGGTCCTAAGATAGATGATGTTTCATGGGATTGTTTGATCTTAGGTGGAGGGATGTCTATATGTTTATGAGGCCGTGAAATATACCTTTGAGGAAGTATGTCAAGGGTTTTAGATTTTTTGTGAAGAAGTACCCTTGGGAGGGATGAAAAAAACCTCAATTGAAGATTTTGAAGGATTTTTGTTGGGGTTGGTATTTTTGGAGGGAGTAACTTAAGTTTTATGAGATCTAAAGAAGGTGAAGATTGAGTTGATGTGGAAGTTTCTAATTTTATGGATGAGATGGGAGAATCACTTGAAATCATCACATGTTGGAGTTCTTTCAAAAGTCTTCAAATGATGGGAAGGATGTGGGAGGAGAAGATGGTATAGATGTGGTCATAATAGTCGATGTGATTGGTGTGGGTAAAAGTGTAGAAAGAGGTGGGACCGATGTTAAGGATATGTCCGATATAATAAGTGGGCATTAAGTAGGTGTAGGTGTGGTAATGGGTATGGTTAATTCCAATGAAGTAGATGTTGATATGATTGGTGTAGAGATGGGAACAAGTGTTGTGGAATTGTAGACATAGGGATGATGTTAAAATAGGAATTATATATAATGGTTGGTGAAGTACATGGGGTTCTTGATGGGGTAAGATCTTGACCAATGGTGTCGAGTAGTACTAATGGTGTAAATGGTATGAGCATTGAGTGGTTGAGATGTGGGAGAAGTGGTTTGATTTTTTGGCGAGTG
This sequence comes from Taxus wallichiana var. yunnanensis, assembly GCA_018340775.1. Classification (NCBI taxonomy): domain Eukaryota; kingdom Viridiplantae; phylum Streptophyta; class Pinopsida; order Cupressales; family Taxaceae; genus Taxus; species Taxus wallichiana. The sequence continues at coordinate 218,113,986 of CM031235.1, read as the reverse complement.
ATTAGGAAAATGTTGCTTAAAAACATCAAGTGGTTGGTTAGGAGGTGCATTGGGATTATACACTTGAAGTTCACATTGTTCAATGAGTTTTGAACAATATTTTTGAAGTTTCAGCCTTTCTAACAAACTTTGCGTAATATCCTCACAAAGGTAACTAATCGAGGTTGTAGGGACTTGCACTTAGACATGCCTTTTTCTCTCTAGGCTTATTGGACTAGCATTCGCACTCCCTACCGGTGTTACTCCCTTCTCTCTCGTCTATTGGTCTGAGGTTGTCCTTCCTTTGGAAGTCTAGATTCCCTCTCTTCGTGTCTCTCTAAGAGAGTTTGTCTCTGATGAAGACTATCGTCAAAACTATCAAAACCGTCTAGAATATCATCAAGTCTATATTGAGCGTGTCAAGTGTGCTTGTAAAAGAATTTGTAGTAGCGTGACTTCCAAGTTGGTGATCTTTTTCTTAAATAAAACCATAATGTCACTACTCCGAATGGAGTCAATGTTGTAAGTTTCCTCTAATTGGATGGGACCGTACATTATCACTCATAAGTATGGGTCTAGGGATTATCACCTGTCTTCCATGGATGGTATACTTGAAATGGAGCCTCTTAATACTTTCCATCTAAGGCCCTTCTACTGTTAAAATCTATCTTACACGATCTTAGTCACAAAATAGATCTTTCATCCATCTACAACTAGTCATGTATTTCGTAGTGATTTGGAACTATGTGGTTCTCTACATTATTTCTTTTTATACCTTAAATATGAGTACCACAGTTCTACTCGTGGCATTTTCCTTATGGATTTGTTCCTCCATATGGTAGGAATACCTTAATCACTACTTCATATGCCTTATGTGTTCATCTTGATCAAATCCACTTGGGGCATGAGTACATGCTTATATACATTTCCTTCCCCTCATCTAATCTATCTGTCTAAACTCACCTTCTTACAAAGCTCCAAAAAAAAAAAGGATGCTATCCTAGTCCAAAAGATCCTCGTAGGACAGCTATCCATACATTATCAAATAAAATAAAAAATGTAGACCATTCATCGAAGGATGGCTACAATCAAATTCACAATACTGAGACCACTCCCCTTGAAGGACGGTTGTTTGTTTTATGGCATTTTGAGCCTTTGCAGTAACAAATTGGCTAGTTTTTTTCACTTATTAGCATCTTTGAAAGACTTCTCATATCAATCGGTCTTGTCATATCTACTAAACTACCCGCATTGATCAGTTTGCTTTTCTATCAAAAGAAAAATCATGAAGATGTGATATGAGACCCATTTGATCATATGGAGACCATGTTTTCCCCATATGAGTGCATATTTAATCCTTCATGTGTTCTGATGAGATGCATACTTATCTCTTGTCCTTATCTACCTCCTAGATCTAGTTTGTGACTAACTAGTGTCAGATTTATTTTATCCATGTCTATGGCCTTGTGTGCATCGTATTTCGATTTACCGTCAAGGTCTCTCTTTATGGTCGGTTAGGGGACTAAATTATCATTATTTTTCCTATCTAGGTGTAGTGATTTTTATTTCTAAGGGATAAGATCATTGCATCACTTTCTTTTCATCAAATCAAATGGACATTACCCACGTTCATTTGTTATTTATTCAGTTAAATTGACATTTGACATGTTAATTTAATCAATCAAATCTATCATCTATCTATGCTCATCTTATTTACTTCATCTAAAAACATCAAATCAGCATTCATCCATGACAAATCAAAATTAAAAGCATGAGCACAATCACATGACACAAAGATGCATATATATATATATATATCTGAATGGCTTCAAATCGAGTCATATACATCATATCAAAAATGCCTTCAAATCGAGGCTACATCAGTATATCTCTACAAATCACATCTCTATATAGTAAAATCAGATAAGTGGAACACGTTGTCTCCTCCTCCCTCCTCGAGCATGGGATCTCTCTCCTAACCAGCACCTACGTAATCAAGGTTCCTGCTATGTGTGACCCTATGACCTCCTTGGTCTCCTCGGTTCTCGCACCACTAGCGGTGGTTGTCGCTTTCCTCCTCCTCACTTTGTAACGAGGAACATCGAGGCATGCTATGTCAAGGCATCCTCATAATATCTCACCTCAGCAAGGAGATCCTGATAGGTACTCAGACTCACCATACCTGGGTGCTCTCAATGGTGCTAATGTTGGTGGTCCCCATATTACGAGACCTTATGCTCTTTACTACGATGTAGTGCATGTATCACCATATTTGTCCCTAAGGGCCTCTCTGTGTCTATGATATCTATCCCTCTGTTGGATAGTTGTATCTCACTCCTGGCGAGTAGTGTCTCTCCCGTATCATTGTGTCCCTCTCCTCCCTCAGAGTCTTGATCTCCTCCAGAGCGCCTGCGGGTGTTCATACCAAGGCGGCATGCTCTCCCTACAATATCTCTATCTATGTCATTTTATCCTCCTCGTCTAACTTCACAGACGCTGTTAGATGATGTGGTAGCTCCTCGTGATACCACACCTCATAACCCTCATCTACTCCTACATCATCATCATCATCTGTGGGAGGTAGGGCCTGAGTGGATCTTTTGGGACCATTATTGGTAGATCTATCTCCTGTATCCCATCCTTATGACACATATATATTCAGAATGATCTATATCAATCTGAACTGTCTCATCACCCATAAAAATGGGACCCACTCTAAAATATCTAGCTTGTGGCCCCTGACCACTCTACTGTGTCTCAGCTCCACTAAGTGGGCGTCCTGTCTCGGCCCATGTAGGATAGACCCTGTATGGCCTCCATATAACCTGTGATGGTGTCAGAGTCCTGAATCTCTAGGCATACCACTCATGATGATCTCCTGTATCTCTAGGGGCCATGTCTGCCCACCATCATCGAAACCCATAATCAAGGGCTCCCTCTGCTCCTGGCATCCATGGAAGTCCTGGACGGTCTAATCATTGATATATGCTCATAAGCCCAACAATGGAGCACAAAACTAACATCAATCCTGGTGCGTCTACCTATGGAATACATCCAGCTCGTGATATATCTGTGCTAAAAGTGCATCAGTGAATGCGAATACCTACATGAACTCCAGGATATCAGACACAATCAAGTAGGAGTAGTGGGAACCATCCACCTAGAATCTAGTAGTGCATAATATGAGATAGCCATCTAGATCAATGTTTATCAGTATCCTCTTGGGGTCATCCTTCCCGTCTTATGAGGCTATCCTCAACCCGAACACATATCTCTGCATCATCTACCCTGTCCCCATATAACCATACCAGGGCCCTCCTCTACTACTCTTGGGACATAATATCTATCTAGTCCCTTATAATCGACAACCTGAGGATCCTATAGATGTCCTCATGGGTGATAGTCATCTCACCCATTCGAAACCAAAATGTGCATGTCTGGCTATCCCACCGCTGCATCAATGCTCGCATAAGCTCCACGTCTCAGGGTACCCATTAATAATAACATAAACCCCTAGTCCAGCTGAAACCAGATAACACCACTCATCATTTGTCACATCTGGTAGTATAGTCTCTAGTAGCTCGGGAATAGCATCCTGCATGTGTAGGACCTCTCGTGCCTACATCACATCAAACATCATCATTAGGTTCATACTTATCAAAATCAACATCATTAAAATTTCATCAAAATCTTTCTCAAAATCTTCCAAATGTCTCATCTTTCCCATCGGTGCTGACTCATTTCCATTGGCACCATTTACTTTATAGTCGACACCGATTGTATTCCAATCGATGCTAATCGCATAATAGTCGATGATGATTTTTTCAATTGATGTCGACTAAGAGGGAAGAACAATAAAAAAATCTCTTGCCTCCTACTATAAAAAAAAACACAAAAAACACAAATATATGAAGCTAAGGAAGGACCACTTACCCCTGGCCGTGTCCTCTTCCTCTTCTGACCGCTCCCGGAAGCTTCCATGTTGCTCAAATTCAATTTTTGACTTTTTCTAAATCAATCATCACAATGCAAATGAATCATTACCATTCACCTTTTCTATATTTATAGGTTTTTGGAGCAGTCGGCACCGATTATTTTGGTTAGCCTCGATTATTTGGGTTGACATTGATTAGGTATGAGTCGACATAAATTGGAGTCCATTGGGGCCGATCATGTAGATTTTGATATATTTTCTCATCTCATCACACTAGGACGCGCTTTGTTCTCATTTAATTATCCTGATCTTGCACATGTGTCACCCGTAACACATTGTCACCATCATTGAGTCTTTATTTTGGGTACTTGTACCTTGTCACCTTACATCACCCCACATTTTTGTTGCTCGTAGCATGTCTGCTTGTCATTCCCGCTTGGGCATCTTATCATTATATCTTTTGCATGTGCCACCTGTAGCACACCTATTCTGCCTAGTCTGGCAACATTTCTATTGCAAAGTCCACTATAGTGGCCATATGTCAATTTCTACAATGGCTCTCCTCTCAAGGTCGTCGCTTCATCCTTCTTGTCTAAGCGTTGATGCTTGGCTTGTTTATCTGATCGTTATTATGACCTTATTTCCACCTTTTGGTGCATATTTTTGGTGTTATCACCCATTCCGAGTTTTTTCCCGTACATGGGTAACTCACATTTTTTTACAACCTAAAGATAGTGGGTCTGTAGGCACTAACATTGTCTCGTTTGAAGGTCGTCTAGTTGTCCCTACCAATGTGTCACTCTTTGGTTGTTACTATTTTGTAGTCACCTTTAACTCATAAGTCCGTGAGCCTACTAACATCATCTCATACGAAGACCGTCTAGTCTTCCCTACCAATGTGAGTTCCTTAGGTCGTTGCCTTTTTTTTTTTTTACGTGTGTCATCAATGATCAAATCTACTCCAGACATCTAGCTGGGGCATCATATCTTCTATTCTTTTTCATCTACCTTTTCAAACTCAGTGCTTAGTTGGTTTTTTTGGGCCACCTCATCCCTAGTTCGAGGGGGAGCACATCATCAATATTCTTCCTCTTCTTCCACCTCCTTGTTTTTCGTAGCATTGATTATTGCAAGTTACTCGACAAAAAGGGGCAAATGTAGACACATAAAATTGGTTACTCAATTTAATGTCCCCCATGTTCACTTACATGTTCTATTCTCGGGTAACCCAAAGGTGCAATTTTGTATCACTAATTCTCTCTTAGGGTATTAATTAAATATCTAATTTAAATGCCTATCCTAAGTTTTTTCCACCCCATTATATTTCACCCATGGATAATTAAACATTAACCATGTAATTATATCTTCTACATTTATTCCACTTCTACTTATTCACCCCATATCACTTCCCAACCTCCCATGCTATTATTATCCATCCATCCCACCTATTTCTCCTCTCCTGGAACATGTAGTGGGATTCTTCCCATATTTGAGTTAGAGGGATAATATTCTTATCCTCACAACTCATCCTTTTTCACCACTTTGGGAGTCTATTCCCGATCGTCACCGATCGCTTTCGATCGACGCTGATTTTTCAGAACGGCGTTAATTTTACCTCGGTCCTTGGTGCGACTATAAATACACGACCTGAACTCAGTTCTGGTTAGACGGTAGAGACTTGAGAAATAGTGAAAAACTTGAGTGAATCTTGAAACTATCAATTGAGAGAAGGTGAATTATGTCCAGATCAATCTCGGAGAGGTGCACCATTATTCTGCCCATGTAATATCGATATTGCTTAGGTTCTTCAACCTCTGGGTGACTCCATTTCTCCCTCCAGCCAAGCAAAACTTTGTTCACATCTCTGCAGCTCCTGCGGGTCTCCACAATCTGATCATCATCAATCACCAATCAAGCTATCTATGATTTCTTCCTGGTCATGACGCACCAAAGATCAATTGATGCTGATCTATCTAAATTGGTGCAGTTCCAAACCATCGACACCGATCACTATATCGATCGACATGCACCCATCCGCAGAAAGGTATAAAATCTAGGTGACACAATTCCATCTTATTTTTTACAATTTTCGCTTATTGCTATTTTTACATTCTATCTGCAACTTAAAATCATAAATTCTAAACATTTTCTTACATATTTTATCATGTATGCCTTTATTCTTGATTGAAAATGTGAACTCGACATCCACCGAGTGAGCTAATCGGCCCCTGACCCGCTTTCCGGCAGCAATTCACCCTTATATCTTCTAACATCATCTTTTTCGTCAAGTATTAATGCATCACAGTTTCTTGAATCTATTATGTACGATTTCTTTGTGTGAAACCATCTTAATTCCATCAGGCTTTCTCTCCATCTACGTCTTTGAATCTTGTCCAATTAATCAGGTATCGACTTTATTTGAGTTTTTCAGGGTTTTTGTGTTTAGTTTGGTGCATTAACTTGGACAGGTAACAAGCGTTAAAATTCTTGACCTACATGGAGGGAATGATTTCTTGAATGGAAAAGGGCAGAAGAATTAAGATGGGATGGAAGATCGGGAGATGGAGAAGAGAAATCAACACTTGGGGTAGCAATCGAGGGCTTGACTCTTAACATCGCTGAAATGATAAAGCTTGAGAAAGAGAAAATGAAGGGCAGGAGCTAGTGATTGACTTAACCATTAATGAGGTTGTCTCATACTTTTCTCATATGCTTCAATATCCCAATACACAATGTAATTTGAGGAATCACTTCAACCATGAAGTCAAGATTCTCCTAAGGGTTTTAGTGTCTTGGAAGAGGGCCTCCTCATGGACAAGGTGCCCTGCAACCAATCTTGAATGCTTTCATATTTGTTGTAGCCCTCGGAATGCACCATGGTAGCCTCCATCCCTTAAATATTCTCCAAAACCAGCATTCTCCATGTAGCTGTTATCATCATATGCATCCCCTTGTTTTTGATAAGCTCCATAGCCAAACTAGTTTTGACCCTGCTCATCTGGGTAAGCATAGTGGTCTTCAATTCGATCATAATGCTGATATGGAGGAGTTGAGAAATTCATGAGAGGTGGACTACACTTCTGCTGTTGCTATAAGTGTGAGTTCTAAGTAGGAAATGAAGTCATGATTACACAACTTCATGAAATGGAAGCAAATGAAAGAGATGGGAAAAGAAAATGGATGAAAAATGGATGGAAATAGATGGAAAAGGTCTATAACTTAGAGGATGTGTTATTAACCAAATGGAGTTGCCAGATGTGCTTCGATTTGTCTCAAAAGGTTGAATCTTACTAAGAACACACCAACCTACTAAGATGAAGTGGTAAGGTGCTTTAGACCGGTCCCACTGGCATGCCAAAAATTGTTAGTGCAGTAATCAAATAAACCCCCAATGGCATGGTTGTGAGTGGGGCATTCAGTGTGATTGCACAACATAGGACCATCTCTCAAGCTGTGGGACTTGCAAACCTAAGATGGCCCTCCCGAGAAAGCTGGTTCTTGCTTCCTAATCTACCTTCCACAAGCTACTCCAGTGCAGGAAAAATCTAACTAATTCTAATCTAACCATTCCAAGGAGACAGAGAGAAAGAGAGATGGTGAAAGATCCTAGACTAAGTGGTGATACACCAGAAAAGGAAGTGGTGAGATACTTTGTTGAGGGAGAATGAAATAGGGAAAAGGGGACTAAGGGAGGTTAGACAGAAGTGACATAGACCCATATCCAAATCTACCATCAAAACTCCACGAAGCACAACATCTTACACCTATAAACGTGAAATACATACACAGGAGAAAACACAAGATAGAGAGGCATAGAGAAACAACAAAATGATGCCAAGGGTTGAAAGATGCAAAAAATAAGATTTTATTGCTCTGTAAGGTGCACAAGCTATTACATGCAGTGCTCGAGGCACAAACACACTCTCCTGCATAGGAGAATGCCTACAACTCAAATAGAGTTGGGAAATGAATTTGATAGTGTTTCGCCACACCCATAATGTCTCTTCCTTCTCAAATGAGAAGTATTACAATATATAGATGATGAAAATCGGAGGGAAATAAAAGAAACTCGACACTGCTCTTAAAATCCAACCACCAACCACTAATTCCCACCACGAATCCACCCACAATATGTCAAGTCTAGTTCCCCATGTCTATTTAGCATGTTGAAGAAGGAAGAATGGCGGATCGAATCAAATCAGATCTGGTAGTTGAAGCAATCAGATTCTGCATTAATGTCTTGAAAGACATTTTCCCATTTTTCACCCACCAAACCTCATCAAAATTAAAGTTTCAGGCTCCCATAGCGTAGACGAGGTTGAGACCTTTCTAATGGTGCCAAATTTATTTAATTTACTAGCACTGGATCGAAAGAAATGTTCATTTGAATATTTGAGTTAGGTCCATACAAAAATGGAGAAAACCGGTTTAGCAGGATGGGTCCGCGGGCCTGAAATTCACTTTGTGCCCTTTGGCATGAAAAATACAAAATGCAAAATTACCCCGCAGCCATGCAATTCACTTTTGGCAAAAAATCATCTTTGGGCCCACCGGCCCGCATTTTCTATTTGGCAAAAAGTCTCCCCTGTGCCCACCGCCCATGCAGTTGGAAAAACTTCACTCTAAGGCCCACCTTCCCACATGCAATTTAGGCTTGACACATGGCTCCTTTAGGTGTCGGTAGAGGTGTGGATCATTTTTTCACTTTACACCTTCTCGGGAAAAAATTTCAAACTGCCTTCAACAACCCGCCTTCCCTCTTTGAATTTTCAACATGGCCACATGTCAAGCTGACGCTAGTTTGGGGACCGCTTCTAGATTTACCTTTTGAAGATGCACCAAAGAGACACATGTTGCCTTCCATGGCTTGCTTTGTTCCTTTGTATTTTGGCTAAGTCATTTTTGCTTGGCGGGGCCATAAGTTTGACCTTGGACACATGGAAGACCGGTGCACGTTTGGAAGCTCACTCCAAATTTTACTTTTAAAGTAGTGTTATGCTGACACTTGGATCCTTCGATGGCATACCTCTACTTTGACTATTCAACCCCCAACTCTATCCCTTTTTGGACCTTGGATGCATGGAAGCCTTGTTCTCATTTGGAAACCTACTCAGGATTTTACCTTTGAAGGAGCATCGTGTCGACACGTGGCTTCTTCCACCGACACCTTTATACTTAGTCATTTTGTGCCCTCTCTCTTTTTGGTCCCTAGACACATGGAAACCCCACACTTGTTTGAGAGATACCCTTAGGTCACACCATTGAATTTGTGCCGAGTCGACACTTGGCACCTTTCATGGCTTGTGACTGTTCAATTGTGGATTTGGGCCCACTCTGTCCCACTTTTTAACTTAGACTACGTGGCGAAGCCTACACTCATTTGAGTCTTTGTTTTTGGATTTACTTTTTGGAGATGCGTCGATGAGGCACATGGAAGCTTCGCCATCTCCTCCATACTTAGCCAAATTAGGCTCGCTCTATTTTCCCTTTTGACTCTTTAGTCCGTTGACTTTGCCCTCCTCGGACACTCGGGAATGTGGAGTCCTCGCACTTGTTTGAGTATCCATTATTATTCAATCTTTGGAAGTGTGTCATTTGGACACGTGGAAACTTCCACTAAATCTTCATACTTAGCCATTTTAAGCCCTCTCAATCATTTGTGAAGCCCGAAGCCTTTAAACCTTTTCCTGGCTTCCTCCTTTGAGCTTTTTGCTTCTTTTACACTATTTTCCTCCTTAGCCGACCTTGCTTCTCCATTTTCGATCCCATCTACAACCTGATCATTAGATTTGAAATGTGGTCTTGTGTGACAAAAGGGACCCTTAGATTTCTTCCTTTTGGCATTTTTGATCCTTCATGACCTTGATCCTCTATTTTCGAGCTCCGTTGTTACACGATTATTGGATTTGAATGTGAGTTCTCAGGACTGAGCCGAACCTTAGGTTTTCTTTGCACGGGGTCGTGTTTGACTAATTTTATGTGGAGGCAAAATTGGGATAATAGGTATGTGATGGGATGATGGTTATACTTTCCCCATTGTCAATCATGGATTGTCAAATGAAGGTGTCATTGATTCTAACTGTGATGAAAAGGGTAAGGTCATGGTCCTTAGGTGGAATGTCTAGGATCTCATTTTCATCGAATGAGATGGAATCAAAAGCTGTAAGTACTCTTACAAGGGATGTAAAAGGCTGAGTCTCATCACTAGATTTTGGGATACATTTCAAGGCTTTAGTGAGAGCATGCCTATGGTCTAGAGATATTTGGATGAGATCATAAAGTGACATATTAACTGAGGCCTGATGAAGTTACTCTATAATGATTTTTCAATAGGTCAAGGGGTGGCTAAGATAAAAACCTTAGGTTTTGATGATGATGGAGATGAAGTGGGATCACTAGAAGGAGTGGTAATCATAACCTTAGATTTTTATGATGAGGAGGATGTGGTGAAATCCTTAGGAATAGGGATTTCAACAAAGGTATTTGATTTTCGCTAGGTTGTTGGTTTAGAATCATGTGGACCCGATCAATTATCTATTCAAACATCATTAATGAACAAGGGGGGACCATCATTAGAAGAAACTTCACTTGGTGGTGGGATGGTAACAAAATTCCATGATGAATCAGAGGAATTTTTTATTTTGGTGGATGAAGCTAATGAGGTAGATGTTGAAATGGTTATCGTTGAGGAGGTGGAAGGAGGGGATTGGTCTATTTCAAGAAGAAGGTCATCCTCCTCAATAAAATTATGAACAATGGTTTCAAGTGCTTTGTAATGTTTCATGTCATGTCTAGGGGTATGATTATAGGTGTAAATGAGTTTAGAATCAAACCATGATGTCTTCTTACTATGTGGATTAAAGGACTTGATAGGAGGGAGTGTGATGGTGGAAATTTGAAGTAAGTGTTGAAGGACCTCTGCATATGATTCAACCAAAGTTTTAGGAGGTGCCTTACCTTTGTGATAGTTTTTGGATTTAGAAGAAGAGGTGGGTGTTTGGGGTGTAGATGTGTAAGATGATTTGGAGGTTGGATGTTAAGTCTTAGGATCTCGTGGTTTTGGTGTCTTAGATTTGGGTTTAGTGATGGTTGATGTGTTAGAAGAAGTGTTGTATGGATTGGATTGATGGGTGTATTGAGATGTTTTTGATGAAGGGGATAGTCCTATGAGATATGGATGTGGTCCTAAGATAGATGATGTTTCATGGGATTGTTTGATCTTAGGTGGAGGGATGTCTATATGTTTATGAGGCCATGAAATATACCTTTGAGGAAGTATATCAAGGGTTTTAGATTTTTTTTGTGAAGAAGTACCCTTGGGAGGGATGACAAAAACCTCAATTGAAGATTTTGAAGGTTTTTTTGTTGGGGTTGGTATTTTTGGAGGGAGTAACTTAATTTTTATGAGATCTAAAGAAGGTGAAGATTGAGTTGATGTGGAAGTGTCTAATTTTATGGATGAGATGGGAGAATCACTGAAATCATCACATGTTGGAGTTCTTTCAAAAAGTCTTCAAATGATGGGAAGGATGTGGGAGGTGAAGATGGTATAGATGTGGTCATAATAGTTGATGTGATTGGTGAGGGTAAAAGTGTAGAAAGAGGAATTGGGACCGATGTTAAGGATATGTCCGATATAATAAGTGGGCATTAAGTAGGTGTAGGTGCGGTAATGGGTATGGTTAATTCCAATGAAGTAGATGTGGACATGATTGGTGTAGAGATGGGAACAAGTGTTGGTGGAATTGTAGACATAGGGATGATGTCAAAATAGGAATTATAAATAATGTTTGGTGAAATAAATGGGGTTGTTGATGGGGTAAGATCTTGACCAATGGTTTCAGTAGTACTAATGGTGTAAATGGTATGAGCATTGAGTGGTTGAGATGTGGGAGAAGTGGTTTGATTTTTTTGGCAAGTGATTAGGAAAATGTTGCTTAAAAACATCAAGTGGTTGGTTAGGAGGTGCATTGGGATTATACATTGAAGTTCACATTGTTCAATGAGTTTTTGAACAATATTTTTGAAGGTTCAACATTTATCTATATCATGTCCTCGATCTTGGTGGTATTTGAAATAGTGATCCTAATGGTACCAAGACGGTTTACTTCTTGATTCATCGAATGGTCAAATGGGGGAAGTATGATGAGATAAATCACCATCAACTCATAAAATATCAAAATATATGACTCTCTAAGAGGAGTGTAATTAGGTGTTAGTCTAGGATCTCTTTATTGAGGCCATGTGCTAGAGGTGGGTGTGGAAGAAGACTTAACCACCATAGTATTGGCCACACTCTTTGATTTTTCATTATGTATAGATGGTTTGTTAAACTTGGTTTTTGGCTTATTTGATTTAAATTTACATTGGCCTTACTTGAAGGGCACGAGTCTCAAGTTTATGAGCCATGGTAAAGGCTTCTTCAAATGAATAAAATGATTGGATTTTTAAGGTGGATGAGATATGATTCGCATAAGAGCATGAAAATAATTCAATGAGCTCTTTCTATGGAAGGGAAAATCATAATTTATTTATGATTCCATGCCATCATGTGACAAATGTTGTGATAGACTCATCGTCAAATTGTTGGATGAAATATAAGTCTTCAATGGTGATATTTCATGTAATGTTGATTGAGAAGTGGTCTAAGAAGAGTTGTGTAAGTTGGGTAAATGAGAAAAATGAGTGTTGGGGGATGCCATTGTACCAATCCAAAGTGTGGGACTGGCCAAGGACATGGGAAAAGTGCAAATCATGAGGTCTTGATCATGGGAAATGAGATATCATGCATTTCTAAATGCACAAAGGTGTTGTTGGGGATCCTCCTTACTATTAAATTTGGTGAATTTGGGAAGCTACAAATGAGGAGGATAGGGTTTGATGGGGACCAATGGATGGATAGGTTCATTAAAAAAATTCATAGGAGAATGTGATCTTGGGTCCCAAGGTAGCCGCCTGAAGAATAGCTAACCTATTCATCAAGGCATGCATGTGGTCATTTGAAATGGTTAGATGAGAGTAAAATGGTTGTGGTTTCATGACGTGAGAATTATCTTGATAAGGTTTTTGTAGGTTTGTGAATGAGTGGGTGTTTGAGGAATGGTTTAATGAGGATGAATGTAGGTCATTGGTTGAGAATTAAGGGGTTATTACAATTATTGATGTTGAGAGATAGGGATGTGATGTGATTGTTGAGATTGGTTTGGTTGTTGAGGTAGTTAATGAGAGGGGATATGAGTGATGATAGGTTGAGATTTTGGGGAGGTGGATCAGACATCTTATGATGACAAACACTCATAGGAGGAAGTTGGGAAGTGGTGATGTTTGCATGAATGTGTGATGTTAGGGGTAAATAATGATTATGTTGTTCGGATATAGGATGTAATGTTTGGGTTTTTTTAAAGGAATGACAGGGGACACTAGTGATAATTGTAGATGAAGAAGTGATAAGAATGTAAGTTTGATAGTTGTGTTGATGGGAGGAAGATTAGGAGGAATTTTGTGACTAGTTGGGTGGTTTGATGAGGTTGAGGGTTGGTAGAAGAAGATGGATCAAGCTCATGTTGGCCATAATGAGCTCATTCATGGCTTTAGGAAAAAAATGGTAAGTTGTGAAGAAATAACTTGGGTTGCTTCAGGGTTAGAATGATAACCATAGGCAGCCCATCAATAGGAAGTGCGGTTGTCTTCGTAAGGAGTTAATCATGGATGGCTATGGGATTAACATCAAGAAGATCTTGGAACTCTACACTACCACGAGGGATAATGGGAGGCCTAAAAGCTTTAATTGACACATTGGATGGTGGCTGATCTAGATGGGATGGATTAATGATGAAGAAGGGATTAGTCTCATCATAGATGGTGGTTTGAACAAGAGGTCCTTGATGAGGGACATTGATGATCAAAGGTTGGGTGACCATGGAAGAGGTAACCATAGGCATGGATGAGACAATGGTCATAGCAGACGTTTGTTGGGATGAAGAAATAGAATTGTTTGATGCAATTTTTTTTTTTCCATTTTCCTACCTAAAGAGTGTTTGATAATGGGCATGAAAATAATAATAAAACAATAGCTATATTAATTAAGACAAACAAGTCAAACATGTAATGTTTTCTTTATCTTGATTAATTTAGAAAATGTGAAAAAGAAAAAGGGGAATGGATAATGAGGGTACCTAAGTAATGGAAATATAAGTATGGTTTTGGGTAGATTTAGATGGGGAGTACTCGATATACCTAAAGGTACATGAGGCTCGAATCTATGCAATATTTATAATGTGGCGAAACATTGTGGCGGCTTTCCTATTCGATGATGAAATCATAATTAGGTCCAATGGTATGAAATTTTTCAATGTGTGAATTTTATTAATGTGTTTGGATGTGTGTGAATAAATTTTAAATGCAACCAATTAAACCCCTACTTACACTATATTTGTAAGTAAAAATGCAAGAGGTTTGCTTTAAGCCTAAAACCAAATATGGAGATTCGATGAGAATAACCACATAAGGGATGGAAAATGCGATGTAAAAGAAGAAACTAAGAAAAAAGGAGGAATACCTAGAGATTTGTTTTCCTTTTTATCCGATATTCAAAATAAAGAAAAAGAAGTGCAAAATTCAATAAATCAAAATCCCAACAAGAACAAGCAAAAGAAAAGCCTTTACTTGCAATGTTAGTGGAAAATAGAAGAAATATGAAAAATAAAACAAAATGCAAGAGACTCACCTAAAAGGGTGGTCCACCGGGCATGCACGATTATTGGACTTAATTTTCTATATCCTGTCGAGATGAGTGGACTAGATACTAAATAAAATGAAGTAACTCAAAGCATGCAAGGGTCTAAGGTACCTTGGAATAAGATGATGAGAAATGAACAAGTGTAAAGTAGATAACCTACTGCAAAATTGATGGATCTACACAAAAAGATAAATAGAAGGAAAATGAATTAGATGGTAGATGAGGGGGTTTCCAAATGAATTCAGTTCCAAGAAGCATTAACTTCCTTATGTTAGGTTGTGGAGCCTGTTTTCATGTGTGAAAGTGTTGAATACTGTACACTAAGAGTACTATACACTTTTCATGTACATTTTTGGGCGTAATTTTTTTTTGCCTCGAAAAATGCACCCGACATATCGGGAAACATGCTCTTCTCATATGGGCAAGATTTTTGACCCATAGGTTTTTGGGCTAGTTTTGGCCCATGGTTTTGATACCCACGGTATTGTAAAACTACTTAAGCAGTTGCCTACTTATATGGTTTTATGCATATGGTAGGGTATAATGAAAAACATTGCAGATGTGCTTTGAATTTGGCTGTGAATTCTGTAGAGTTTGTTGAGCATAGCTCCAAATGGATCTGGGTATTGTATTGAGAGAGTAGTGGCTTGTAATAAAATCTGAGCAAGTGATTCTTGGTGGACATAGCCCAAATTGGGTGAACCACGTTAAAACTCTCTCTTTGTTGTGTTATTTTATTCTCGTAATTTTATTTGAGATCCGTAATAATTTCTACATATTAGTTTTCTATTGCGATTCTATGAGGGATTATTCCGCATATGTTATCCCTTATTCCCTAACACCTTATGTGGATCTCAACCCTCGTATTTGATAAAAATTATAAATTAAATGATAAAGGAATAAATACCATGTAGAATATAAACCTAAAAAGAATATGAAATTACAGAGTCGAAAGGAAAGTCTAAAACTGATATAGATCAACAAAAATGAAATATACATTGTTGGGTCATCGATGACCTAGGTTATAGATGTCCATTTGACAATGATCAGGGTAGATGGATCAAAACAAGAATTCAGAATGTAGATCTAAAGAACTTTGTATGTATATCCGAGGATGATAAAGGATTGTTGAAGGTAATAGGACCCATAGAAGAGACTTGTAATAGGGAAAGAAAAATAATATAAGAAAACTAGGATTTTTATGGATATGATGCCAATATGGCTGGGTCGATGATGACCTGGACTAGTTTGGTGGTGACCAAATACTTCCGAATGGATTTAGCTTTGACATAATGGAAGAATGATGTATCTTGAAACATTTCAGAACATAAAAAATAAATAGACTATTATGGATCTGGATGACAGATCGAGTAATACAAAAGAGGCAGTTTGAAAGTAACCTGAGATGAACTAGGTTGAGCCAAAAAGGAATGGGTTGGATTAGTAACCTACACATAAGGATGACTGAGAGGAAGGTTGGATCTGAACTCCGTGATGGTAGTTGGACCTAAAAATGTCAAGTACCTAATAATGATAATAATAATAAATCCACAAAGCATGAACCAAAACAAGTCCAAGATAAACTTCCCAAAGTCTCCACAAATGATGCAAGTAATCTTAATAGAGTCCAAGAAGATCAAGCACACTGTAAAGAAGCTCAAGCACAAAGACAAGGTTGTAAAATGCACGAAAGATCTGATGATGCATCCTTTAGATGGGGAAATATAGATTTATAGGCTCGATAATGACCTGGGTGGGTCACCACTAACTACGAGGAACCGTCCATTTGGGTGGTGGGAGGATGAATAACTCAAGGCATCAAGCCCATTAGAAGTGGGATTATGGTTTTGAAAGGCTTATATGGGTTAGGGATTCATAGGGAAGTGAAATGGGTAGGTGAGGGATGAAATCGAGTAAATAAAGGCTAAGTGAAGCCTAGGGATGAGAAACTAGGTAGTTTAGGCATGATAAACAACCTAGAGAAGATAAATTGGGGATGATATGGATTAATTAGAAAATGAGATGAGGATTAGGGATAATTAATGAAAATTAACAATAAATTAAAATAGATAGGATAATAGATGGAAAATATGGTAATATTAATAAGAATATGAATTAAAATGAAAAATGTCTAGATAGGTGATGATGGTGAAAGAAGTGAGCACGGGCAACAAGGGTATCAATACAATTTTTGGTGTCTACACTTTCATGAGATCATGGGGTAAGTATGGGCTCACAGTGCATGCAAAAATAGTTTGTACATAGTTGAATGAGTATGTTTCTTATCCACATTACATCAGAGACATATATGAATCTACATATACTTAAATGTTGGAATTTTTCTTTACTTGTGGCTCTTGCTAGTGTAAGGGAATATTCTACACTATCATATGATATTATTCTATTTATCATGTAGTTATTTTCATTTATACTACACATGTCCTAGTTATGTTCTTATTATATAATGTATTTATTTTATTATAGATATTTTAAGGACTAACACAAATGGATTCATTATGACTATTATATCATGTTATATATGCCTAGTGGCTAATGTCTACTTCTTATTTGTACATTGGATTGCTTATTTCTTATCTTGTGTGTATGTGGATCTTGGCCTATTATGTCTATATGAAACTTCAATGTCCCTTTTTGTGGCTTTATTATTTTTTTGGGTGTTCCTTTTTCTCTTTTATGTGTGCAACACTTTTTTCCTCTTGTATGCAGTAATTTGGCTTTTACATGTGACATTATGCATGATTTTTTTATGATTGTTTATCACTAAATGATTTTTTAATATATACTTATATGTGCCATGATTTATATCATGAACTCTCTCTAATGTTAGTTCTACAAATTGACTATCTACAAACACCGTCTACATATTACAATTATGAATATTTGTTATAAATGATATGTTTTGGAATTTAATTTGTATTTGGGTATATTAAATTTCTTAATATTTTATTTTATTAATATTATGTGAATTATTAATGCACATAATCCAGATGATATGATGTGGCATATATCCTTCACCTTTTTTTCTTATTGGAGATATTCCTCATTATAAGGAATATTATTTCAAATGTAACTCCGTTTCCAATTTGCAACCACTTCCCTTCATTTCATGGGAGATAGTGACACTAGGCGCAAACATTGAAGATTGTATAATGTAATGATTGGATTTACTTTGTAACTTTTTATTCTCTCTTCACTATATTTAGAGATTGTTTGTGTTTCTTCCTTAACACTTTTCAAAAATTTTCTTCAGCTTATTTAATCTCTTCTTTTAGACAGTTCAAGGCATCTTTTACTATTTCTAAGGATTTAATTCTCTCTCCAAGTTGATATTTCTTTTAAGAACTTATATGCACACATTTTTCTATGTTGTAAATTCGTTTAGCCATTTTTCAATAACAAATGGGGTTTTCTTCGATGTATTAGTTTCCCCACTTGTCAAATCTTGTCTCAACTCTTTTATGGTATATTTATGGTTCCATTAATTTCATTACATTTTATTTACTTATGATTCAATATGTTATTGTTTAATCTTCAAATTATTTATTACATGGTATCAAAGCTATACTACTAATACTTGTTTCTAAGTGTGTAGCTTTTTGTGTGGAGAAATAAGAAGATGTTTTGGTTTATTTGACACTTTTTTTTCAAGGGATCATACCCTTGCAAATATTTTTTTGGTGTTTTTATAACCATCTATTATTCTTGTTAAATTTTCTTGAAATATAACATTTTTCAGGATTTTTCCCATTATACGATCTTATTGGAATATTTTTCAAATAATTTTAAATCCATTCTTGTATGGTATTTTTTCCTTTTGTTTATTTTTAAAATCATGAGATTATTTTTCCTTACTATTTGAGAGATAAGTAGATACTATATGATGTAATTTCATTCATTGGTCTTCTTTATAAAAAATTTTAAAAAATAAATAATCAAATTGTTTGATTTTTACTCATTTTTGTTTGTAAATCCCATATAGAAATTTGATCATAAAGTTTTATTAACAAATCAGATCTATGAAAATTTTAATGGGTTTTTTAATTTCTATGTTAGAAACATATTGCTAATATTTTAGACAACCCTTGATCTCTCTTTAAGATACAAACACAATTTAATAAGTTCTTCTTAACAATTTATACCCAATTTTTTAAAATTTAGGTCTGAACAAAAAATCATAAATTTTAATTTATAATATTAGCTATTAAAGTTTTTATTGAGTTTATGTTGACCAAATGTTTTCATTCTTACTCGATTAGTGAACTAGTACTAAAGAAAATAAAGCAACTCAAAATATGAAGGGTTTATGGTACCTTAAGATGGAATAATGATGTGGATGGGCACAAATGATGGATCCTCCTCCACAGTGAGCTAAGTGACCTAAAAATCAAGAAAACTCAATAGAGGATGGATTAGTAGATAACCTGGATGGGTTGCCAAAAAAATTCAATCTTGAGAAGTAATAACTTCCTAGGATGGATGTCAACCCTCGTGTTTGATAAAGATAGATAAATTAAATGGATATGGATCTGATATAAATGAAGAATCTAAAATAAACAGTAACGTAAATGCTCTATTTAGAGTAATAAAAGTAGATTTGATCTAAATGAACATAAAATAAATCAAATCTGGCTGGGTTGATGATGACTTGAGACTAGAGATGGTGAGTCGATGGTAATCGGAGAAGGTGAACAAAAAAATCATGTAAAATGTAGATCTGCAAGCCTTGATGGTAGATTTGGAGTTGGTGCAACACTAGAGTGATAAATAGGAACTTGTAGAAAGGATGCAATAAAATTAAGGATCTAAGGGTAAATACTAAAAATATGAGATGTGTTGACGGTGACTAGTCCGGGTCAGTGATGACTAATTGTTGGTAGAATGGGTCCGGAATAATAGAGGTGCAAAATGAATAGATCGAGTACTAGATGGATGTAGAAATAGACAAGGGATGGATGGAAACTTGAATGATAGAAAATATGATACGATTGAGGTTGAGTCGATGATGACCAGACAAGGTTGATGGAAACCTGGGCTTAGTTAGACTTGAATGAAAATGGATGGGCATAAAAATAGATACTGCAGATGGAAAAAGAGGCTAAACAGATAGAAATAGTGTTCCTTCCGATCTTGAACCTACACAAGAATTTAGAGATGAAAATGGATGAAAGATGCAACAAAAAAGGAAGAACAAAAGGGGAAGGATAGCTCCCAAAATCTCCTAAGTTTATTTCCAAAGGCTCCAAGAAGAATCCAAGATTGGTAGGCAGCTACAAAAGGCATACAGAGATGAAGACAAGATCACAAAAGAGCTAAAGATTTCAAATTTGAATCCCTAAGAAAGGAGGGGGAAGGAAATTTTTAAAGGGTTGACAGTGACCTAGATAAGTCACCGGAAACTAAAGAGAAACATCTATTTAGGTGGTGGAATGATGTCCAAATTGAGGCAAAGAGGCCCAAATGAAGCGAGATTAGGGTTTAGATGGATAAAGACAAGCTAGGGTTGCATAGGGAAGATAAATGGGTAGGTGGATGGTTAAAATGAGTAAATAAAGGCCATGGGTGGGTAAAACATTAAGTGATGTCCTAGAAAGAGTAAAATTGAGGATTTTTAGGGAGGGTGTTTAAATTAAATGAGGATTAGGGATGATTAAGGGTGAATTAAATAATGAGATGAGGGTTAGATCTAATTAAGAATAATTAGAATAAATAGGATGGAATAATAAGATGGATAATATAAGATTAAAGGTGCAAAAATGGTGATTATTTGGATAAATTGAATATAGGGGAAGATAAAATTCAAATGGGTCACCATGAGGAAAAGAGAGAGAACATGGGGTGAATGGTAGTGATATTAAATTTTGGTTTCTATAGTTTTTCCCTTATATGATGGGAAAATATGTCAAATCTATAACATAACCCAAATTAAGTTTTATGAGATAAAATATCTTTTAAACCATCAAAAACTTTTGTTACATGTTTTTAATTCAATTCAATTCAACTTCATTATCTTTAAAAATAAATCATTTGGGTTTTTTTCCTACAATATGGATAAACTTAAATTATTTTAAGTTGATCAAATTATACTATATATCCCTTTCCTCAAAAGAGGGTCCATTTAGCTGGGTTCTAATAGAATTATCAATGCAAATAATGTAGATCGATAGATTTATGAAATCGCATAATACAAGAATAGTTTACATGAACAAATTTATAGTTTTATAAATAGGAACATGTGCAATTATTATATATGAAACAACCATAAAATTGTACATTATATACATGAAATCATGCACTTTCTACTTACATTAGTGCCTCTAGGTATGTTGTTATATGCATGATTCCTAAGCGAGAAGACTAGACATTAACAACACTTATTTTACTCTTTCATTGCTTTTATCTTTCCCACACTCTTATTATTTTATTTTCTAGAATGATCACTTTACTTTTGGACACTAGACAACATGTGACCTAGCTCTGTATTGACTATTATCTTTTAATAATCTTGGACACTACCACCCATTATGAAAAGGAATGCCTATGCATTATTGTCCCCTCTAGGAATTTTTTTCCCTTTCCCTCCTTTTCTTGATTTTGAATTGCCACATCATTTGGTATCTTTTTTAGAGTCTCTTTTATCACTTTGGGTCATATTTTCAATTTTTAATGATGAAATTCAAATAAGGGAATCATATATATACATGAATTACTCACTACTATTAGGGGTTGGAAACTTCATGGCTAATACTTACTATATACTACTTGGGAAAAGAGAAACATTCAAATATTGCATTTGGGTTGCATCATTCATTGCATAAGAAGGGACATTTATGAATTCCATCTCACACATTCATCTTGGGGGAAAGTAGTTGTAGCTCGTTATCTTAGTGTGACTGGCACAAGGGAAACCTAGCTTCAAGGGACACAATTCTAATCACATAAACACAAGAACAACATAGAATCAGAAATGTAGTGTAGTGCTTGGTAACAATCACATTGTGGTGACAACCAAGGTTAGTTTGACTCAATAATATGCATTATTTATTACATCTAATTTTTTATTAATCTTTTTTAGGTAGCTAGGGTTTGTTTTATAGGTACAAATGTGAAACATGAACCCCATAAAGAAAGTGGATGTGACAAAAACTAAAGGAAGAGACTAAGTTGGACCCTAATAAACACCAGAAGCATAGATGTTCTAGGGATACTAACACCTGTGAGATACTAACACTCGTGGAGGTCTTATCCTATTACGAGCGCTCTTATACAAAGAAGTCATAGATCTTATTTTTTAGATAGAGATCACACAAGCATGATCCAAATGTTCCATTCAATTTCTAGCCCATGATCAATCCGAATCTCTCAATACAAGCAAAGTCACTCTTATATCTTATATTTCATACTTACTTGTAGTTTTCATGCTAGGTCTTGGTTGTTATTTATATATTCATTTGATCTTATTCATATGATAAGGATTTTAATTTCTTTAAATCATTTAAAGAACCGATCCTTACATTCCAATTCTCATATGTTTATTTCATGCCCATTACTTATAGTGGCCACTTTGGTCTTGTTGACGACCATCCTTGGCGGATAGAGTCGTCGATTTCCGGGAATCCTTAGGTTAGTGGGACGTGCACCCTAAGGAGACCTCCATATTTTAAAGAAGTTGTCTCTTCTCTACTGAGGTGAGATAGGGGTGAGAAGAATTAAACAAAAACATAAAATAAGCTAAGGCAATGTGTTGAATGAGCCTGCTAAGAGATCAATCAAGACCATAACTTCCCTGAGAAGGGAAACGGTGAATAACTGAAAAAGGGTGGATGAAATGCACCATAGGTCAGAAAGGGTCACACAGAACACTACCTCAAACTACTTAAGCACAACTTTAAAGATAGTAACAACATTCAAAGATGCACAATTTCTACATGAAAATAAAGGTGATCAGAGATAATAAGGATATGTGAATGATGAAAAGAAAGCACCATAATCCATATATATTACTTGAAATATTTGTTCATAGTATTACATTTAGAAAAGAGGCCGATTGCTATTACAAAAACTAGGAAGAAGGCCGAGTTCCAAGACCTCTGTCTTTTTACAAAGAGAGAATTGCAATAGCAAAGAAAACTAACTGAATCTATTAGTATCTATCTAAAAATGATTCCCCCTCTCCCTTTCTTTATCAGACTTTGATTACAATATATAGGATGATAAGGAGGTAAGAGACAATTCTCAAACTCTTTCCAACTGCCCTTCAATTATGATAAATGATGTGGGGTGTGAAACAAATTTCTTTAGATCTTCCACACTATTTGGCCCTTTTGGAAAAGTGAGATCCATGCCTATTTAATGCATCTTAATCATCATGCAACTGAATCCCTTGATATGGAATCACCTTTTGAGGAAAACCCTTTCAGCTATTTATTACATAACTAGATATTTCGACCCTTTGTGCATTGGTTCCTAGCCTCTTGATTCAAATGACGCGTATTTTTTAATAAAATGACCATTTGAATTAAGATGAATAACTTAAGTCTTTACAATATGGCACTCTTCACATGAGGCTATGTATTAACTTGTTCCCGAAATGAAAAGTCAGATAACCCTTCACTTCCGATCTTTTGAAAAAGTCTTAAGCATTAAATCTTACAGATAAGATCCAAAATCATTTATATGTGGCAGATGGCTTGTCACCTATTGTGACCTGTTTTGAAAATGGAGTCCGTTTGTTTTAATATCCATGTGGAAGGCTCGTGCATCATTATTACTCTGCTTTTCTTTCTGGCTCCTGGGAATGCGCTAGGTGGACACTTGGCACCATCCGCGAGCTTGCTACTTTACTCCTTTCGGTAAGTAAGGGACTCACAGTATATAAATGTGAAAACCATCCCTCAGGTGGGACCCCTTTATTGACTCCACGTGTTAGCCCTATGGGATTTTGAGACTTCATCCCCTCCTTTGACTTTCTGAAGTTGTGCCTGCTTGACACTTGGCACCATCCGTGAGCTTGCTAATTTACTCTTTTTCAGATTTGGTTAAGTCCCTCTTTTTCTTTTAGAGAAGATTCGGCTTTGAATGGGCTTTGAAAATGCAAGAAACTTCCTAGTTGTGGAAATTTAAATAATAGTCTGGTGACTCACTGGGATCATTAGCCTACTAAATGCAAAGAACCCATAATCTCCTGCTATAATTGGTTTGGTACTATGCTTCGAATCCACTTTGTGAATCTGAGTCTATGGCCCTTTCAATTTTCTACGGAGCATTCATAGTTACTTGGTTTATTCTTGCACCTTCCTACTCTCATAATGAAACTTGGTAAATTTTATTTTTTTGAGAGTAGAAAATTGAAAAGATGGCCAATGGAATCCTTTGGCTGATTTTAGTTGCTCTATATTTTCTGAAGTGAAGCGAAAGGAACGATAACCAGATTGTACCAAGCCAAGAACACAGATGCTAATCAAACACCATGATCAATAAGATGAAAGCAATTCACCATAATAACTTTACATAAAACCTTTGCAAACAAATGAGAAACAATATCATATATTATTATGGAACTCAATGCAATACATTGAGAATGAGCCTTGCTTAAATAGGAAAGGAATAACAATCTAAGAACCAATCAAGGTCGTAGATCAAGCCATAAATCAAGGAAATAACTAGTCATCAAAGAACTAGTCAAGACCATAGATTTAGAAGAGAACTAGACATCAAGGATCTAGTCAATACCATAGATCAAGGAAAGAACTATACCTAACAACTAGATAATATCTCCTAATATCTAAATAAGATAAAAGAAATATCCACACACATAAGTGGGTGAGGATAAATACAATAAAGGTAAATAAAGTACCTAGGTGAACATGAGTTAAGGTAAATACCTACTCTAATGGAAGCTTAAATCGCCTCTACAACCAATGTGAATTCTTCCATGAGTCGAGTCTTCATAAGATCTAGTGCCTCCTTAATAGAGTAATATAAGTGTGGGCCTATACAAAAAAAAAACATACATGCCTCAAATGAGTCATGTAGAGTGTGCGTAAGCACTTATTTTTCTGAAAGTAAATCTACTCCTACTCCTAATCTAACTGGCTTGATACAAGCTAAATAAAACCTAAAATAGGAAAGGAAAAATAACTTCCTTTTCTTATAAAAATGTGGCCATGCAATCAATTTGGCTATTTATATGGCTTGTAGTAAGAGTGAAAAGTTACCCTTCACTCTTCCACCCATAGTATCAACAAATAGTATGAATACCTCCTTTTGTTCATCTTTTGGTTGGAGGTGTTGTAGCTGACCCTCGGGGTCTTGAAAATTATCCTCATGCCCTGAAGTGAGCATGATAGGTATGAAAGTTTTCCTTGGTCTTGAGGAGGACCATTCTCCAGTGGGAGTCGGTATGATTCTCATCTCCTTCTCGTGGTTCTGGATCGTATCTTTTGGAACAGGATTCCTTGTAGGCTTCTCGATGGGTGTCATCCCTATCTTCTCCTTCTCCATTTTTAGCAGCTTCACTAGTGAATCCAGGCTCTTTGATTGAAAGCAAAAATCTCTCAATAATACTTTCTTCTAGAGTCCTAGGATTATTCCAAGGGGAGCTATTGTGATAGAAAGATGCCTTTTTGTGGATTCAATGAACTCGAGCTTATCATCTTCCACAAGCCCCTCTTCATCAAGCTATCCCCCTTTATCCGATAAGAACTCGAGCTTATCGTCTTCCTCATCCGTCAAAGATTTAGGATTTGATATGACAATTTTTGAGTCTGAAAAATCTCCATCATATGTGACTTCATTTTGTAGAATGAAGCCTTTGATAAGAACCTTTCAGGGAGCTGCTTTTGGTGAGGACAAACAGAGGCACCTTCTACATCCTCTCTTCTCGCTTAGCCAGGTAACATGAACTTCCTAGGCCCGTATCACTTCTCACCATATGCTCCTCTTCTTTTGGATTTAGAGCCTTTTCTTGTTGGTGTGAGAGGTATAACTACTCAAAGAAAGGGGGAGGGTGGAATGGGTGGCTTAGAGATGGACAAGGGGATGATCCCTTAGTGGTAATGAAGTCATGATTGCATGACTTCATATGATGAAGAGAAATGGGAGGCGTGGAAAGACAAATGAATGAAAATGGATGAGAGGGAGGTCTATGAGCCTTTGTAATGATTTTTTCGGACCTATGGAGTTGTTGGATGTGCTCCGCAACTATCTTCATTGAATCTTGATTTCTATCGAGAATCGACTGAGTTGATGCCATAATAAAATATTACTATGATTTGTCGACCAAGTGTGCCAAGAAAATCGTGATGACCATCCTTGGTGGATAGAGCCATCGAGTCATGGGAATCCTTAGGTTAGTAGGAAGTTCATCCTAAGGATACCTCTATTTTAAAGAAGTTGACTCTTCATGCGGGGGTGAGATAAGTGAGAAGAATTAAATAAAACATAAAATAAACTAAGGTGATGCAACGAATGAGCCTGCTAAGAGATCGATCGAGACCGCAACTACGAGAATGGAAATGATGAATAATTGATAAAGGGTGGAATAAATGCACCACAGGTCAGAAAGGGTCACACAGAACACTACCTTAATCTACTTAAGCAAAACTTTAAAGCTAGTAACAACATTCAGAGATGCACAATTTCTACATGAAAATAAAGGTGATCAGAGATAATAAGGATATGCGAATGATGAAAATAAAGCACCATAAGCCATATATATTACTCCAATAATTGTGCATAGTATTACATTTAGAAAAGAGGAAAGATTTCTATTACAAAACCTAGGTAGAAGGCTAGAGTTCCAAGACCTTTGTCTTTTACAAAAGAGAGACTTGCGACAACGAAGAAAACGATCGAATCTCTTAGTATCTATCTAAAAATGATTCCCCCTCTCCCTTTTTTTATCGAATTTGATTACAATATATAGGAGGAGAAGGAGGTAAGAGACAATTCTCGAACTCTTTCCAACTTGCCCTTTAATTATGATAAATGATGTGAAGTGATAGAAACATATTTCCTCAAATCTTCCTCACTATTTGGCCCTTTTGGAAAAATGAGAGCCATGCCTATTGAATGCATCTTAATCATCCTATAACTGACTCCCTTGAGATGGACTCTCCTTTTGAGAAAATCCTTTTGGCTATTTATTACATAACTAGATATTTTGACCCTTTGTGCATTGGTTCCTGGCCTCTTGATTCAAACAACGTGTATTTTGTAATGAAATGACCCTTTGAATGCATATGAATAGCTTGAATCTTTACAAGCTGGCACTCTTCACACGAGGCTACAGATTAACTTGTTCCCAAAATGAAAAGTCAAATGACCCTTCACCTCGATCTTTTGAAAAAGTATTGAGCATTAAATCTTATAGATAAGACCCAAAATCACTTATACATGGTGGATGGCTTGTCACCTTTTATGACCTATTTTGAAAATGGAGTCCGTTTGTTGCAAGATCCATGTGGAAGGCTCATGCATCCTTATGACTCTAATTTTCTTTCTAGCTCCTGGGAATGTGTTGGGTGGACACTTGGCATCGTCCATGAGCTTTCTACTTTACTCCTTTCGAAAGTAAGGGACTCGCGGTATATAAATGTGAAAACCATCCCTCAGGTGGGACCCCTTTGTTGAATCCACGTGTCATCCCTGCGGGAGTTTGAGACTTCATCCCCTCCTTTGACTTATGAAGTTGCACCTACTTGACACTTGGAACCATCTACAAGCTTTCTACTTTATTCCTTTCAGATTTGGTTAAGTCCCCCTTTTTCTTTCGGTGAAGATTCGGCTTCGAATGGGCTTTGAAAATGTAAGAAACTTCCTAGCTGCAGAAATTTAAATAACAAGTCTCCCACAACATACCGAGATTTTCCTATAAACTTGTAATTGTTACAACAATATGGCTCAAACCACATATAATATCACCTTCTTCAATTCCTCTTGAGGATATCGAAGCTTTTGATAGTGAACATTCTTATGATGAAGACACTAATGTGGATTAGACACAACTCGATGTTGTCACCACTTTCCATTCCACATTACATTATAATACCACTCATGTGTCACATGTCCTTGATACTTTATTATCCACTCAATATGCCCATGATAATGCTACTTGTATTATTATGGTTTGTACCTTGGCGTTCTCTAATGATATCCCTTTTTCTATTCCACTTTCTTCATCCCCATGCCTTGTCACTTTTCACTTGTCTTCACCCATCATTTCCCATATCCGGCCTAGAAATTATTCGAGAACCAATGCATTAGCATCTTTGTATCATGATTTTTAAGCTCAAATTCATCAATTACAACAAGCATCCTCCTTTCCTTCTCCATCCCTTGATTCTTTGCTTCTTTTTCATAGTCCTCTTACACGAGGTTTCTTCTTATCCATTTCCTCAAAAAAATTCCTCACCTAATTTTCCTTTCTTCGATGGCCATAGAGATCCCCAAGAGAACCTTTTCTCATTTCATGTTGCATGTTTGGATTATGCTTGTGATGACACACTCTTGACCAAGTTGTTTCCTAAGATCTTACAAGACTATGCCTTATGATGGTTTTACAATTTTCCTTTGCATTCCATTCAATCTTTTAGTCCTCTTGCAAATATGTTTATATCTCACTTTTCCATGAATATTGGCATAAATATATCATATGCACAAATGGCCAAAATGAGGAAAGGAACTAATGAGCATCTTAGTGACTATGTGTTGCGTTATAAGACTAATATTTCTAAAATGAATGTCTTGGTTGAATCTAAATTACAAGATATTTTCATCTAAATCCTATTATCTCCTTTACAAGAGTGTGTACTCTTTGATTCTTTTCACTCTTTTGATCAACTATGTCATACTTTGAAAAGTAGAGAGATCAAGTTACTTTCTTTGGGAAAACTTAAATACAATGTTAATGTTTCTTATGCTTCTATTAATAAGTTCCCAAGAAAATATTCCTTCAAGGGAAAGCCTAGTGACTCTAAGCCTACTATCAATGTTATATCTCAACCTACAAAGCTACAATTGCAACCCACACATCACACTTTTACACCATTTCCATACCCACCACATATGTTGTTACCTCAACTCCTTAAAATAAATTTGATTTCTTTTCTTCCTCCTCTTGAGCTATTTCTTAATAGTCCTCATGGAAAAAAATCGATGAACATACACATTTTTATCATCATAGATGCAATGGCCATTCTATTGATAAGTGTTTTAATCCTCAACATATCATTCAAGATCTGACTTGACAATAATGACATTGAGTTTCTGAATCTACTATTTTTATTCCAAAATCTACTAATGACAATGACAAGCTTAAAATATTTAATAATCCACTACCTAAGCATGAAAAATCAGCTCCTAAATGCTCCTTGAATCATGTTTATCATATTTCCTCCTCCTTCATCTTCAAATCATCCTCTTGGATTTCTTGTTGGAACTAATAATCTACCTTCACCTATCATTTATTTCATTGATGCTGATTTTCACACTTCTTTTTCATCACAAAAATTACACATTGATGCTTCTATTGGTTCTTATGATATCAAAAATGTTAAGATGCATCCTACTTACAAGCGCAATGTAATGTAATAATATTTCTTGTAAGATATCATTTTTCCATTATCTCATATGACCTGTAGGACCCCTACTTCTCATGGGCATGTCATTTTTCCATCATTGTTGGGCCTCTCACTCTCTCTATGCATTTTATTGTTGGCTCTACCATCTACCATTATGCATTGTGGTATGACTATAGACTCCCTTGGATTAGGGTTGTCAAAGCCATGTCATCTATAGTTCACTTATACCTTAAGTTTGTATGTGAGAGTCACTTATCACTATTCAAGTCATCCCACCACAAAATCTTTTATCTTTTCCTCCTCCTACTGCCACATTTTCAACTACTTCTACATATTCTCATGATGGCCACATGGATTTGGCACATACTCCTATGAAATCTAGAGCTCTTACAATTCCTATTTCTATTGTTATACATACACCTAGATCTCCTCTACAAGTAGCTTCTACTCTTCCTTAATGATGGATACAACGGTCTCATAGTCCACCTCACATGAGATAGGTCTCATCATAGGACACAAGTTACCCATGGTAGATATAGGCCCATTTCATGGCTATTTCTCCATATGTATTCCTCATGACCATAGAGTCTTTGATCATGATCACATGCATACTTCCTTCACATTAGTGGATAATGAGATCTCAACCCCTATCCTCATTAGATAGATCACGATGGCATACACACTTAGAGGAATATTCCCCCTCCCTATCCAATGTCACACTCTTGTTCTAGGTCCAAACACGAATGTTGAGGGAAAATTTACTTACATGGACCTCAATTTGCACACATACATTGGGGGAAACCTTGCTCCCCTCTTCTAGATATTTTGTTTCATGTTCACATATTTAAAAAAATTCAAAAATACTAGCTTAGATCTTGATTGGATGTATCCTTTCTTGCTCATTCTATTCTATGTTGCACACTACTTATCATGTTACTTGGGTTCATAGTATGCTTTATCATTTTTCCATACACATGCACATTCACATGGTACTTTTTGAGGTGAATGTAGATCACTTATAGGTTTCTACATGATGTATGATGTTTGGCATTGTACCATACCAGTCCCATTGATACTTCTAGGGGAATGTACCTTTCCTATTTTCCTATATTCAAGTTCTATCATTGTAATATCTACTAATTTCATTCCTATTTCTCATTGTATACATTGTGGCATACTATAAATATTTCTAGCATGCTAATAGTTGCTTCATGTGTGGAATTTGTATTATAGGCCTACTTCTCATCATGTTTCTATGATTTGTTTATATCTTAGTTTCTTTTCTTGTGTCTTGATTTTTATTTTTTTGGACTATGATCTATGTTCATTTCTTATTTTCTTGTATCACCTTGAAGTCTTTGTTTATATTTTGATATCTGAGTGGTTTACCATGTATTCAACCAAATACTCCTTATGTATTTTGCAATGTTACTACATGTTGTGACTTGTTTCTATTAAATTATGTATACTTGTTTATGAATAACACTTTTAGCTAGCCCTTTTCCCATGATTTTCATATGCCATGGTTGTTGTCATGTGTATTCCATATTCCCCTATAGGAGTTCCATTTCAAATGTACACATCAGTTTCATCTTTCCTCATTTGGTCCACGTTTATCGTTGTCTATCTCATGCAACCCAAAGGATTGGGGATAATAATCAGGTAACTATTTCACCCTCTCGGTAGTTCACAAACCAGGCATAGAATGATACATAGAGAAATTAGGGTACACAGAAGCTATGAAACATATTCAAAATCATAATTGAGCCTAAAATCATTTAGGTAGAAGAACCCAACATAAACAAGACTAATGTGTACTAGTTTTCTACCTAGGCCTTTCTTTCCGGGGAAAAATACTTATAGTATGAAAATAGTAGGTTCTCAGTGGTCTAGTATTTTCCAATTTCTAGCAACACATTCTTGGTTATAAGTTTCTATCAAGAACCACATGAGAAAAATTAGTGGCACGTTACACATTTTGACAGTAAAAATAATTATTGATACATTTCAGTTGACCAGTTTCTATTACTTTTGTGATCATCTCAAGTGGAACTTGTCCATGGGGAAACATTAAGGGTTAGAGAGAAACATTGACCAATCTCCCAATGACAACTTTTGGAAACTCTCCTTTAGTTCTTGCCCTTTACTTTTCTTAGCAATGGATTCCCAAATCTGAAGTTTAGTGATATGAAACTAAAATTCTAAGTTTAAATATATGATGCTCAAATATGAAGTTTAGGAGTAGGATGCTCAAATCTCAAGTTTTGTGATGGGATTCCCAAATCCTTAGTACTAATCCAACCATCTCCAAGGAACTAAACATACAAGAATAATTCTATCTCTCATCTTACAACACACATGTGTATTCTACCCTTGATTCACTTTTATTTCAATATGCATTTCTATTTTGACATGTACTAAGGTAAAGTTTAATTTCATTTATCATGACGATTGACTATAATTATTTTATTTTGTAGGTCTCATCCTTCTCTAACAAAAAGGTCAACACAAATAATGGAACAAGGAACAATCTCAAGTAAAATGATGCTCTCAAAATTCAATATCCAAAAACAAACACATACATCAATTCTACTATGCATGCAAACTCCCCTAGGATATTTATCCTCTTTTAGATTTCATGATGCACATTTCACAATATCCATTCGGCATGGTATCAAACATAATTCTCATTTGGCACACTATTGGTTATAACTACCTTCGGTTCTCTATAAGGTACATTCTTTTTATCTAATTTGTTATACTAAATATTCATTTTCTAGTATAAAGTGGGGGAAAATGTAGTCATGAAATCACACACTTTCTACTTATAAGTTGCCTTTAGGTATGTTGTTATATGCATGATTCCTAAGACTAAACCTTAACAACACTTATTCTACTCTTTCATTTCTTTTATCTTTCCCATATGCTTATTATTTGATTTTTTGGAATGATATCTCTACTTTTGGAGACTAGATGATATGTGACCCAACTCTACACTAACCATTATATCTTCTGAGCATCTTAGACACTACCTCCCATTAGGGAAAGAAGTGCCCCATGAGCTACTATCCATGTAGGTGCTTTAGTCCCTTTCCCTCTTTTTCTTAATTTTAAATGGCCACATCATTTGGTATAGTTTCTAGAGTATCTTTTATCACTCGTGTTAATGACTAATTCATACAAGGGAATCATATATATACATGCATTAATCACTACTATTATGGGTT
Organism: Taxus wallichiana var. yunnanensis; assembly: GCA_018340775.1. NCBI lineage: Eukaryota > Viridiplantae > Streptophyta > Pinopsida > Cupressales > Taxaceae > Taxus > Taxus wallichiana. Next base: position 218,081,508 of record CM031235.1, on the reverse strand, counting down.
GGACAATTTGGGGATAATACTTACTATCTACTACCTTTTCAAGGAGTAACATTCAAAGACTACATTTAGGTTACATCATTTACTACATAGGAAGCGATATTTCTAAATTCCATATGAAACATTCATATTATGGGTAAAGTAGTTGTATCTTGTTAGCTTGGTGTGACAAGAACAAGGGAAACCTAGCTTCAAGTATAAACGTAACATGTTCTCAATGGTCTAGTATTTTCTAATTTCTAGCAACACATTATTAGTTACAAGTTTCTATCAAGAACAACATGAGAAAAATCAGTGGCATGTTACACATTTTGCACCATAAAAATAATTATTGATATATCTCGGTGACCGTTTCTATTTCTTTTGTGACCATCTCAAGTGGAACTTATCCATGGGGAAACATTAGGGTTGGAGAGAAAATTTGACCGATCTCCCAATATACTTTCCTTAGAAATGGATTCCCAAATCTGAAGTTTAGTGATATGCCACTAAAATTTTAAGTTTAAATATATGATGCTCAAATATGAATTTTACGAGTAGGATTCTCAAATCTCAAGTTTGTGAAGGGATTCCCAAATCCTTAGTACTATTCCAACCATCTCCAAGGAAGCAAACATATAGGAACAATTCTATCTCTTCTCTCATGGCACACATGTGTATTCTACCCTTGATTCACTTGTTTTTCAATACACATTTCTATTTTGACATGTACTAAGTTAAAGTTTAATTTCATTTATCATGAGCATTGACTATACTTATTTTCTTTTGTAGGTATCTCGCCCTTCTCTAACAAAAAGGGCAAAACAAAAAATGGAACAAGGAACAATCTTAAGTAAAATGATGCTCCAAAAATACAATATCCAAAAAACAAACACATACATAAATTCTACTATGCATGCAAACTCACCCCTAGGATCCTTATCCTCTTCTAGATTCATGATGCACATTTCACAATCTCCATTCGGCATGGTATCAAGCATAATTCTCATTTGGAACACTATTGGTTATAACTACCTTCAGCTCTCTATAAGGTACACTCTTCTTATCTACTTTGTTATACTAAATATTCATTTTCAATTATAAAGTGGGGGAAATATAGTCATGAAATCACACACTTTCTACTTACATCAACACCTTTAGGTATGTCGTTATATGCATGATTCTTAAGAAAGAAGACTAAACATTAACAACACTTATTCTACTCTTTCATTGCTTTTATCTTTCCCATATGCTTATTATTTGATTTTTGGAATGATCTCTCTACTTTTGGAGACTAGATGATATGTGACCCAACTCTATATTGACCATTATATCTTAGAACATCTTGGACACTACCTCCCATTAGGAAAAGAAATTCCCCATGAGCTACTATCCATTGGGTGCTTTAGTTCCTTTCTCTCTTTTTCTTAATTTTAAATGGCCACATCATTTGGTATATTTTCTAGAGTATCTTTTATCACTCTTTGTTAATGACAAAATTCATACAAAGGAATCATATATATACATGAATTAATCACTACTATTATGGGTTGGAAAATTTTGGGCTAATACTTACTATTTACTACCTTATCAAGGAATAACATTCAAAGACTACATTTAGGTTACATAATTCACTACATAGGAATGGATATTTCTAAATTCCATATGAAACATTCATATTATGGGTAAAGTAGTTGTATCCCATTATCTTGGTGCGAAAAGAACAAGGGAAACCTAGCTTCAAGGGACATGATTCAAATTTCTCACACACAATAACTATATAGAGTCTAAAATGTAGTGTAACGCTAAGTGAAAACCACATTGGGGTGATTTTTAATGTTTTTCTAACTTAAGCATATACATTATTTATTTCATATAATGTTTCTTATGAGATTTGTGTAGGTAGATAGATTTTTTTACATGTCTATATATAACACGGGAACCCTACAGGGAAGTGGATGTGACAAAAAATGAAAGGAAAAGATATGTTCGGACCTTGAAAAGGACCAAGGTGATAGCTTTTGCAAGGAAACTAGCACTAGAGATGGTCCTATTCCTACTATGGGAGCTCCTATCTAAATAATTCCCAAATATCTAGTTTTTCAAAAGATCTCACACATTCTAGATCCAACTTGTTGCATTTAATTTACATCCCAAGATCAGTTCATATCTCCCAATACAAGATAAATCACTCTTATCTCCTATCTTGCATACTTAATTGTACTTTGCGTGCTAGATCTTGGTTGTTATTGCTATATTCATTTGATCTTAGTCCTCTAATAAAAATTAAATTTCTTAGAATCAAACATAACCATATTATGGTATTTTTTAAAACATTGATGGTTATTTCCTACTCAATTTTTATAATCAAATCTCAATTTGTTTAATAATATTATATTTTATAATGGTTCACATAGGAAATCAAATACAAGAACACAAGTTATAATATAGATTCATTACATTATATCACATGTGGAGGGGGTAGTTATTATTATAAATATAGGTAAAAAAATTTCTATTCACATATGTATATTTCTATTTTTTGAGTTCAATACATTCACTAATTAATGAACCTACATTCAGCTATAGTTGTGTGGTCATTAAAGTGATTACATTTTAATTAGTGAAACCCAATAGAATTTTCATCCACCTTCATGATATATTATGGTTTTGAGCTTCTTCAAGTGTTGGAATTACTATACCCAAGCCTCCTTAATTAATGTTTTAATGTATATTCTATTTTTGAGTGTTGGAATTTCTATGCCCCAACCTCTTAAATTAATTTGTTATTGTTATGCTATATTTTGCATTAATATTTTTGTGATCCCAATACTATTTTTATTGTTATCTAGTTCAAATGTGCTCCAAAATTATCTAGTTCTTTAAATTGGGGATTTTTTCACATCCAATTCTCAATGTTTTGTGATAAAATATCCATGTTCATGTGCCTTGACAAGAGGCCATAGTATTATACATATGTATGGCACTTTATATCTACACATATATTTATAATCCTTTCTTTCTCTTATCTATATTATAATTTTTAAATTTTATTACAAGTTCATATATTTAGATCTGAATTTTCATTTTGATTATATGGACATTAATTTTACACTCTTTTATTATAGGTTATGCTCATGGGTACATATTACATTTTTCAATAAAACAAAATATTGATACATTCAAGTAATCGAGAAAAAGAAATCTTGGACAAACTATCTAGTACATATTACCTTTAAGATATAAAATTGCATTTTTCATCTTAAAGGGGATGAAACTATAGACACCCAAATTTAGTATCTTGACACTTAACATTAGTAATTTATCTTATTTTTAGTCATGACTTGTGCACACCAAAAACCTAAATGCATCATATTATTCTCTTTTAAATGCAAATACTTCCACTCTCCATATTTATGCTTCTTATAAACCTACAATCTGATCTCATTACTCATGACATTTTACACTTTTTAGTGTCTTCCATATCTCCACATGTAAAATTATATGATGCAAATAGGTTTAATAACCTTTATATAGTCATATCCCCTATCCTATGTTCTTCCATTTATTGCACATGGTTGAACTATATACCTTATTCACCTTAGGTTACCCTTAGTGGAAACTTATATCCCATTGATTATTATAAAATAAATTTAAAAAAACTCATTTATTGGCTTGGTCACTACATAGAAACTCCACCAGTACTTTAAAAATACAAGACACAACTTGGTATTCATCACCAAATCTCAAACAAAGCTTCCCTAAAATTCCCTATTCCAAGAGAAACCATATTGATCATGCCCTACACAATTATAAATCATTATAAGTCATACCAAATGTAATCTAAGCCATGTTAATAACATATAGAGCTAAGTAAAGATATCAATATAAAGTTTTCAAAGAGAAATATTTTTAGTTATATTCATCTAGTTACATCAACATAATTACATATACAATAGGTAAAGTAATACTTAGGTTTGATTCCTCTTTATGAAGAGTACACACTAATAATGAGAGGGGGTGAATCAATATTATAAAAACTATTACTTATTTAAAACATTAACATCCATGAAAACAACAATCACATAAAATATAACAATTATACAACACAAGATTTATGTGGAAACCATTTTGGGAGAAAACCAAAAAGAAAAGATTATTTGGATCTATTGTCCAAATCTAGCCCAAAATATCTCAATATACATTCGTAGGCACCAACCTACTAGAGATACCAATCCCCAATGTTGAGCACCAAATCAGCTAGTTTGTGAGCACCAAATCATTGGAGAAACATATCTCCAATATCGAGCACCAACTCATATAATCCATATAAACCAAGATAGTAGAGACAAAAATCCCTAAATTGTGAGGCACCAACCTCAAAAATAAATAGATCCATTTTTAGTTGTATATTCTTCATGATAATGGTAATTCAATCATTCTCTTTATGTACATAGATTAGATCATTCTTCCAACATGGATGCTGGTCCAATTAATGAAATCAAATCACCTTATATTTTTATTCTTCTTTTTGTTCACACTTTCATCTACTTTCTCTAATTGCACATGTGCTTTCATTTAGAATAATGTTCCACCTCTTCTAAAATTCACAGGTCACTCCATTATCAATTCTCCATGCTCTTCTTCCTCTTCCTTCCTCTTTAAAAATTCACCATTTCAATTTTCTTGAGTTTTCTCTTCCTCCTTCACACACAAAGTTTCATTATTTTTCAACAGAGAAAACTCACTTCACACATGATGCGCTCTTGTTATGAATTTTTTCTTAGTCTCACACACATTTTTCTACATATTTTCTGTGGAATATGATCACTCCATACTCTATATGAAAACAAATTAATTTTTCTTCATGATATATCTCCACAAAATCCTTCTCTAATTCTCCATATTTTCGTATGCAGGAACACTCCCTTGTCATGGATGGAGGAACATTACCATGGAGGATCTATTAGAAATGTGGCAAGAAAGAAGTTCACATGGAATGAAGAAAGACTCACGTGGGTGGATATTCAAAGCCACACTACTATCAAGTCACATCATTGGGGAAAGTTGTGGAAGGTTTTCAAAATCCACGTAGACCTAGGGTGCCATGATACAAAGGAATGATCCATGGATGTCAAATAGCCATGCAAGACTGAGTGGAGAAGCCACGTAATAAAGTAAAATGATGATTCTTCATGGAAATTAGAAATCAACTAGGTCTTGATTCAGTTATCAAATATTTACAAATTCAATAAGATTTTTTTGTTCTCTATGTGATCAAATCTGATTTCATGAGTCAAATCGAGGAAAATGGGAAAGAGTCAAGGAAACTTCTCCAACACACAAAAAGTGTAGTTCAGGTGGCACAACCACCAACATTAAATGTAGTATGGGTGCTCATTTGAAGAAGGCATGTAAATAGATGGATAAACATAGTGGCACCCTATTCCCTAAGAGAAATTAATGAAGGTGGTTGGGATTGGTTGAGGAATTTGAATTTCCTCTAAATTTCTTCTCTTTCTCCCTTCCATGATTTTTTTCTATATATTGTAAAGCGATGCCTTGTTTTAATGTTGGATACTCTTAGAATTTGGGCATCTTGTAATATAAGGCTTCTCTCTTGTGTTGTGTGTATGTCCTAAGGGTCACATGCCTTGGATCTTGATTTAGTGAATGCACATCTTCCTCTCATGATTGTAATAGTCTGTGCACAATTTCAGGAGTAATAAAATTTAATCTTGTGGCTCATTCTTCCCTTGTTCTTATTTTATTGCACTCCTTTGCCTTTCTTTCATTCACAGGTGTGTTGTATGTTTCATTTTCTAAATATTTTTTCTATTGTGTATCATGAAAGTGGATTATAGGAGTGATTTTGATCTTGTGTCTCATATCCAGTCCTCTTCATTATCATTGCCTTCCCTTTCCCCTTATCTAAATGTATTCATCCCCTTATTTTTGGTGTTATCACCTTGTAGATTAGGATTTTTGTTTTATGCATCTCCTTCTCACCCTGGTCCTTGGAAAGTTAGAGTAGATTAGATAGTTGCATTTCAATTTCTAGGAGTAGTTTTAGCATTAGAGGTAAGTAGAGGAAGTTGCCTTCTCTAGAGGTCTGTCTTAGTTTGAGTCCCACAACTTGGAGACAGTCCCATGTTGTCTCAAATTTCAGGTTGTCTATGATTGGGATGGGCAAATTTGAGCTCCAAATAATTTTGGCACACCGGTGGGACTTTGAAATCAAAATATTTCCTAGTTTTATCAAGTTTTGGTGTGTATCTTGATAAAATTCTAGCCTTTGGAGGCTCTGTAGTAACACATATGGTGACTCCATTCAGAATATCAACTGGTTTTAGTAGTACTAGTGATCAAATGTGTCCCTAATTCATGAGAAGGATCCAAAAAAGGTCTAGAACAAGACAAGAAGGTGTATTTGAGTATTTGTAGTTATCTCTAGGTAGACAGAGAAGAGGAAGATAGATTCAAAGATCTCCATCTCCTCCAAATCAAACTCTCTCAACACCTCCACCTGGTAGACCCTTCTTGTAATCCACTAGAGTTCTCAGACCCATCATAATGGCTCATCAACAAACCACCACCACCTCAAAATCCATTTGTAAACTTCACAGGAAGTAACCCGCTTGCCTTGAATGCCCAAAATCCTATTCCAGTAGCAAGCTTTGAAGAATATTCCATATTTTACTGGAGAAAATCACACTACTCTAGTTGACCACATTAAGACATTGCAAATGTGTGTGTTATCCATGAAATTTCTGAAATGGATGTGGTAGTAAAACTTTTGGCTTCATCACTTAAAGGAAAGGCTCTGTAATGGTTTAGAAGCTTAACAACGAGGCTCAATCAAGGAATTGGAATGAGTTGTGCACAACCTTGTACAATCAATTTGGGGAAAGAGATGATAACTTGTCTCTTTTGGAGTAGTTGACCACAATCAAGAGAGCACCTAATGAACAAATGGTGGATTTCAACTTCAGATTCCAGAGAACCTGGGACAAAATTCTAGTTCTTGTGAGACCTACAAGTTGAAGGTGCATTTCTTTACTTTTTCTAAAATCTCTTAACTCTGATATTGTTGTTATGATACAATCAATGGGAGGGATAACCTTACCCAAGCTTATGCATTGGCCATTAGGGCTGAAAATTGTTTAATTCAAGATGGAAAATTAGCTCCTAGGCCACCTATGCCATTATCCCTGAATTTCCACAAGCCACGTGCAACCTTCCATTGCTCTATTCCCCAACCAAACCCACATAACCCATTCTTCCACATCACAAACCCCCACACAACAAAAGGAAGATGAGGAAATGAAATCTTTGATTAGAAACTTGACAAACAAAGTTATATCCCTAGAAAAACAACAAGCCCAAGTCATAGAAATTATCAAAATCAAGGGAAATCTTCAAATCAAGGGATATCAACCATATAGAAACCAATAGTCTAATCAAATATATGCACAAAACCAACAAAATAATAGATGGAAAAGTCAAAGTGCTCCTCTTCCATTGGAAAAATTCCTCCTCCACAAGCACTCCCTACCCCTAGTTCTAGTCAAGCCTTAGTTTCATAGTAAAAATAATATGGCGCAAGAAACAAAGTGGTGTTTTCCATGTAATCTACCTCATAACCAACTTGGTTGTGAAAGGGAAATGCATCTCCAAGCCTACATGATTCAAGGTGCTTCCAGTCAGCAAGAACCACTTATTGAAGCACCAAATCATGGTGTGAGAATGAAGCTCAACAAGTTTGCACACTGATGATGCTAACCTCATGTTTTTCAGAGCTGAGGATTTTGTGCACTCAATCAAGTGTCTGGCGGCTCTGGTAGACCTCAGATGAGTGTTTTTGACAACACGTGGAACAAGAAAATAATGTTGGAAGCTCAGGTTGCAACTCCCATGGATCAAACAATGTCATAGGAAAGGAAAAGACATTGGAGGGATTAAGGAAAAGCCATGGACTGAAGAAAAAAAAAAGGGCATGAGAAACCATGGAATGAAGTAGAAAATGTGTGTCAAAAATAGCCATGGTGTTTGATAAAATTTCCATGTGGAAAAGGAGGTTGTTTTCAAATAAAGCCACATGTTCAAACAATGCCGCACAACAAAAGAAAGAAAGTAGCATGCCGCAAGATGTAGAAATCCATGGGTCTCCCATTCAACATAGTTGAGAAAATGAAGAAGACTAATGTCAATGTCTCAATGTGGGATGCACTTTCCATTCCATCTCAGTGAGAGATCTTTGTGTGAAGCCCTCAAGAAACTACCTCTCGGTGGATCCAGTAATGCAAAAGACTCATGTCGTGGTTCATGTCTATCAAGAAAAGGGTGATCAAGTAAGTAAAACCATTAAGACCCCACCCTTTTACATGTCTATAATTGTGGGTAAATACCTAGTTCATAATTGTATGATTGATTCAGGGGCTAGTACATTTGTAATGCCCAAAGAAAATTGTTGATATCCTAGGTCTCAAATATAGTCCTGTGTCTAGGGAGTTTTACAACTTGATGGATCAATTGGGTGTATTAGGAGTGATTAAAGATTTAGAGTTAACCCTCCATGCTTTCCCAAGTCTCACAATAACCCATGATATATCAGTCATAGACTTACCTGCCCATGTTTGCAATTTTCTTGTCTAGAGATTTTACTGCTAAGGTAGGGGTTATTTGTCTTTAGATTGGACTCACATGCTTTTAAGGACTAGATATGGCACAAGATTCACAATCCAAGTTGAGCCTATCTTTTCCTATCACATAGAGTCATATGAACCTTCCCTATCCAATCAAATTGTTTAATACAAGAAGAACATGATCAAGTTTCAAGTCTAGAAGAACAACCTGCTCCTCCTCTCATGCCTGATTTTTGTTTGATGAATGGGATGAGAGAGATCACAAATTTGATCCATATTATGAAGAGCTTAAAGCTTATGAAACTGGTCTTGGCACCTATTGTGTCCTATAAGAAAGAATTATTATGCCCACGACATTCAAAGAAGACAAGGAGCTAGTCTTTGGCTTATGGTGGATGTATTTTGATGGTTCTAGAAGTAGAAATGGAGTTGGGGTGGGTGTTGTGCTTATTTCTCCAAAGGAAGAGAAGTTCTTCTTCACCCACAGATTGTAATTTTCTTGTTCAATAATGTGTGGAATATGAGGCATTAGTGCATGGCTTGTTGATTGTGGAAAAAAGAAAGATCAAGAAGTTGCAAATCTTTGGAGATACTTGAGCTAGTCATTAACCAAGTCCATGGTAGATGTGCTACAAAGAACAAGCTATTGAAGGCCTATAGACATAGAGTTTGGGACTTGTTGGAGAGTTTTGATGCTCTCAACCTATAGGTATACCATGGAAGTTGAACAAGGAAGCAGATCAAATGGTGGCTCTCGGATCTCAGTTTTCACCTATAGAAGACCTGGTTAAAGGAAAGATACAACATATCAAGATGGTTGTTAGGCCATCCATACTGATAATGCAACCAACTATGGAAAGTATTTGATAGTGATGAACAAATTGTCAATTCATATAGAATGAAGCTGAATTTTCTTCAAAAATAGTTTGATTTGCAGGACATCTATGGTGATCAGATTATTCAGCTCAAAACAAATAAATTTCCAAAAGGATTGGTCACTCTAGAAAAATTTTCAGTCAGATGATGAGTTCAAAGGTATAGAAAAGAGCATGGTGGAAAAAAAGAAGAACTATCACCTATTTGATTCCCTAAGAAAAAATTTTTTCTTGGAAAGGTATGTGATGAACATGAAAAAAAAAAATTTTTTTCCTTATGTCAAAATTTAGTGATGTGTTCTCATGGGGATATGAAGATTTAAAAGAGTTCAATCCAATTGTATCCCAACATTCTATTGATCTTGATCCCGATATCAAACCAAGTTAGGCAAAAACAAAGGTCGGTAAACCCCAAGATAGAGCCCCTCATGAGAAAAGAATTGTCTAAACTCATCGAGGCTAAGATTATTTTTCCCATTAAGTACTCCACTTGGGTGGTGAAACTTGGTTCCAGTCAAAAAGAAGAATGGTGAAATCAAGGCTCTGTGTAGACTTTAGGGACCTAAACAAGGCCTCTCTCAAGGATCACTATCCTTTTCCTTCAATGGAGTAGATTTTTGTAGAATGTGTTGGATCGAGAGATTTTCAATGCTTGATGGATATTGGGCTTCAATCAAATAAAAGTGAAGGAGAAGGATCAATACAAGACTACGTTCACCACCAAATGGGGAACATATGCATATCAAAAAATGCCTTTTGGTTTATCAAATGTAGGTGCCACCTTCCAAAGAGCAATGGATATCACCTTCAAAGGATATATTAATCAATTTATCCTTGTGTATCTTGATGATATCACTATTTTCTCAAAGCATAACAAAGATCATATTAGTCATCTTGAGAAGGTATTTGAAAGATGTAGGGAGTTTGGGGTATCTCTTAACCCCAAGAAATGTAATTTTGTAGTCCCTAGAGGTAAGATTTTGGGGCATGTTGTTTCTAAAGAAGGCATTTCCATTGATCAGAAAGAGTCTCTATCATCCTTGCTCTTTCCTTTCCAGCTCACAAGAAAGCTTTGCAGTCTTTCCTTGGAAAGGTTAACTTTGTTAGGTGCTTTATACCTGGCTTCATGGGTCTAGTAAAGCCACTCACACTTATGCTTAGAAAATATTCAACTTTCAGATGGACCATGAGAGGGAAGGAAAACTTTGAAAAGATCAAACAAGAAATAGCCCAAGCTCCTACATTGATTAATCCAGATTACTCCAAATATTTTATCTTATATGTATGGAGTTGATTCTTGCATTTCCATGGTTTTAACCAACCAAATGATCAAGACTTGGAGCAACCAGTAGCCTTCTTCAGCCAAACCTTGAAAGGATTATGAGCTTAAGTACAACCATATTGAGAAGAAAGTGTTTTCCATCATGTGTGCCTTGAAGAAATTTAAAAGCATGATTATAGCTAGCCGCGTAAAGGTTTTGGTATCACATCCCAATGCATAGAGATTTCATTATGGGAACAAAGATAGTGAGAAATGAGCTGGATGGGTAACTAAAATCATGGAATATGATGTGACCATTAAGGCCACAAAATTGGTAAGAGGCTATGCTCTCTATAGACAGTTGGCTGAAGATGTGGAATGACCTAGAGACTACTTTATTCCTAGAAGAGAGAGAGCACACAGAACCTGAGAAGAATGAAGACATAGCCATGGATAGATGGATGAAGATAATGATAACATTCCTCTCCTCTGGTATATATCCTCTTGGTCTCAAAAAAGCAAAGAGGTGACATTTAAGGTTGCATTATTTTCCATATGTGTTGGTTGATGGCATACTATTTAAAAGGAACATTGATGGTGTATGTTTGCTCAAGATGTATTGAAGGAACAATGTAATAGGATCCTTTTGTTGAAGTTTCATGATGGTTTCTTGGGTGGACATTTCTCTGCTAGGGCTACAACTATGAAGATCATAAAAGTAGGATATTTTTGGCCTACGTTGTTCACATGGATGCTCACAAGTGGGTTAGGAAATGTAAGGAGTGTGCTCTCTTTACTAGAAAGAGAAAGATTGGTGGCCTTTCCTCTTCATCCAATTCAGGTGGATCAACCATTCACACAATGGGGTCTTGACTTCATTGGGATGATCAATCCTCCATCTAGTGTGGGTCACAAATGGGTTCTCACAACAACAGATTACTTCACCAGGTGGACTGAAGCCGCGCCATTGAAGGAAGCTACTGAATCAACCATCTTGGAATTTCTTGAAGAAATTGTTACAAGGTTTGGTGTACCCCAAACCATTATTTTTATGATAATGCTAAAGATTTCTTGGGATCAAAAATATCTGATTGGGCTCTTCAACTTGGGATTTATCTCAAGACTTCCTCAATTATTACCCCCAAGGAAATGGATTGGTGGAATCTACTAACAAAAATCTGATCAAGAATCATGAAGAGAACCATGGATGTGAATCAAAGGTAGTGGCATACAAAAGTGAAAAATGTTCTTTGGTGGACATGATAACAATGAAGAAGGAAATTGGCACTTCTCCCTACAAACTGGTATATGGAAAAGAAGCTAGGCTTCCTTTGTCACTTGAGTTTCCTTCACTTGAATTAGCACAACAACTGGAATTTGAAGGCATGGATCAAAGAGAAATCAGAATGGTGGAACTAGTGGAACTTGAAGAAAATAGAAAATGCCACCATGGACAAGGATGGAACAACATCAAAATTCAACCAAACAGTGGTTTGATAGAAAAGATAGGCCTCAGACATTCAAGGTTGGAGATCTGGTCTTGAAATGGGGAGATGGATAGAGCTAAACTAGGAAGACACTCCAAATTTGATGTTATTTGGAGTGGACCATACATTATTATTACTTGCTTGTAAGGTGGCTAATTCTTTTGAGTTATCTGATATTGATGGGAATGCATTTCAAATCCTAGTAAATGGGATTTATCTCAAACCCTCTCATTAAGAGTTTCATGCATCTTGTACATAGTAGATTAGATTTTAATTCCTCCAAGTTCTTTTAGCACATTGTCTTGTTGGTAGTTTAGGTTTCTTTTCCCTAAGTGCTTTTGCACATGTTTTGTTTCTTGGGGATCTTTTGCACAGGTTCCATGTTTTTAGAGGATGTTGTTGTAAAATGAAGTCCAAAGCATTAATGATCAAGTTGCCATCAAGTGAAGGAGTCAAATGTAGAGAAACTAAATCAATCAGTTGACTCCATGCCCAATGGATGCCCTAAGGCTATTGATCATCCATCTAGAAGATGACCCCTATGAGTCACCAAAAATGTTGCCCAATTTTGCATCCCTTGAAAAATTTGAGAAACTTGCACAAGTGTTAGACTTGGTGGATATTCAGAGGAAAATTTGAAGAAACCATGGAGGCTTTGAGCATGTCATGGATGGAGGAACATTACCATGGAGGATCTACGTAGAGAACACTGGAAAGAAGAAAGTTCCACAGAATGAAGAAAAGACTCTGTGGGTGGATATTCAAATTGCTGCTACTATAAATAGTGCCGTGGCTAAGAAAATAGTGAAAGGTGGGCCGTGGGTCACAAGGAAGCAAGTCACATCATTGGGGCAAGCCGTGGAAGGTTTTCAAAAATCGTAGACCTAGGGTGCCATGATACAAAGGAATGATCCATGGATGTCAAATAGCCACACAAGACTGAGTGGAGAAGCCGCGTAATAAAGTAAAATGATGATTCTTCATGGAAATTAGAAATCAACCAGTCTTGATTTAGTTATCAAATATTTGCAAATTCAATAAGATTTTTTGTTCTCTATGTGATCAAATCTGATTTCATGAGTCAAATCAAGGCAAATGGGAAAGAGTCAAGGAAACTTCTCAACACGTAAAAAGTGTAGTTCAGGTGGCACAACCACCACATTAAATGTAGTATGGGCACTCATTTGAAGAAGGTGTGTAATAGTGGATAAATAGAGTGGTGCCCTATTCCCTAAGAGAAATTAATGAAGGTGGTTGGGATTGGTTGAGGAATTCAAATTTCCCTCTAATTTCTTCTCTTTCTCCCTTCCATGATTTTTCTATATATTGTAAAGCAATGCACTTGTTTTAATGTTGGATACTCTTAGAATTTGGGCATCTTGTAATATAAGGCTTTCTCTCTTGTGTTGTGTGTATGTCCTAAGGGTCACATGCCTTGGATCTTGATTTAGTGAATGCTCACATCTTCCTCTCATGATTGTAATAGTTATGTGCATAATTTCAAGCAATAAAATTTAATCTTGTGGCTCATTTTTCCCTTGTTCTTATTTTATTGCACTCCTTTCCTTTCTTTCATTCACAAGTGTGTTGTATGTTTCATTTTCTGAATCTTTGTCTATTGTGTATCATGAAAGTGGATTTTGGGAGTGATTTTGATCTGTGTCTCATATCCAGTCCTCTTCATTATCATTTAAATTAATCAAAAATCATGCATGCTGTCCCAAAAAGTCTACGCCAAAAGCAAGAAAAGGAAAAAGCAGAAAAGGACAAAACAGAAAAGACAAAAGGTTGTTGTCCCCATGCAAAAAAGAAATAAATAAATAAACATGCAGCTTTCTAAGTCTATGAAAAGGACAGAGAGAAAGGTTAATAAAATAAATAAATTGCATGCTAATTCAGGACAGAGTTGGTGCCATAAGGGGATAAGGAGTATTTTATTTATTAAATTTATTGCATACTGCATAGACAGTGCTGGCGCCAAACATGCAGGGTGATTAATAAATAAAATAAAAGGTTGCAGCAGGGTCAGATTTGGCGCCAACAGGGCAGAGATAGAAGGGAATTTAATTGATTAAATGAGCATGCATGCTGCCCATGCACCAGAGGTTGAGGAATAAATTAAATAAAAAAAAGTTTTCATGCATATAGGGGCTTATTTTGCTTTAACTCTCCCATGATATGCATTTTTGTTGGAAAAAGACTAAAGAAGGTCAATACCCTACAATGTATTTTCTTATTTACTAAACCATACATTCATCGATTAAGTGGTCTATACATCATTCATAACCATGTGATATTATTAAGATATTAAACATTCAATACAAAAACATAATGGAAATATTACAACAATCTGGCTTCAAACATCTATGTAAGTGCAAAAAGCTTATGAGGGAAGATAACCCTCTCATAACGTTGTTTTTATAGTTTTTCATAAAGTTTGATAGGACTAGTGATTGCTTTAGTGTGGAATTCACTTCCTTTACCGCTGTCCTATCTTTTAAACCTTTAATTAATTTTGCAAAATCTTATAGTTGTCTTTATGTTGATCATTGTTTTCCTTGTATGCACGCTAGGACGTGTTATGTGGAATTAATGGTATATCACCTCTATTTCCCTTTTCCAAGTCCTTCCTTCTTTCTTTTCCTTCACAAAGTTTTAGTTTTTAGGGTGATTCCATAACCAACCATTATCAAAGAAACCATTCAAGTACAAACCTTGAGGTATTATTTTATTGAGATTATATTGGAAACGCCATATCATGAGGAGACCATAACAAATTAGATAAAAATTAAGATCGTATTGCAACATGTAATCACATATTTATTGCATTTTATTGCATTTCTTTTATTTAATAATGTGCAACATGTGCACTCTAGTCTAGTGACTTGCATTGATATTGTTATGTTGGATAACATTCAATATTGGTATTAGTAGTAATTACATGTGCATGTGAGATGGGTCTTATCATCTCGTAGTTGGTGCTGATAGGGTGTCATGTCTATCCATATGAGTTTGTCTAATATCTATAAATATTATAGCTCTTGCATTGTTATGTAATCTGATTTCATGATCAATAATATTTGTGAGGCTTATGTCCCTCTTTGGTCATTGCAATCTTATTCTATTCTATCATTTGGTATCAAAGCTATACCATTATTATCATTTGGTATCAGAGCAGGTTCTATCCAAGCAAGGTTGAAGAGGAGCACTATTGGAGAGGATCCATTGGAGAAGAAGATCTGCATCAAAGGAGAGCCATTGAAGCATCCCATAGCCTCCATTCCTTCCAAGCATCCCTCAACTAAAATTTGACCTATCCACTTATTTGGAAGGTAAATTTTTTTTTTTTATTAGTCATTGGCATAGCCAATTGATCCAACATATTGGCGGAATATTTCAGATTTGGAGATCTTTAAAAAAAAAAAAAAAAAAGATCTTGAAAAAAAAAAGATCTAAAAAAAAAAAAAAAAGATTTGTGAAAAAAAAGAGATCTTAAAAAAAAAAGGAGAAAGATCTTGAAAAAAATTGCAGATCTAAAAAAAAAAAAAAAAAGATCAGATCTAAAAAAAAAAAAAAAAAAATCAGATATGAAAGTGGAGGTGTGAAGAATTTCGGGAGCAAAGGTTGAAGCAGTCCGTCAACAAAATTCCAGCAGATAGCTCTTAGAAAAAAGGATGTAACTTTTTCATACAATGTCAGATTGATGTGCCATTTTTTTTGGAAAGATAAGAAGGAGGCGCACAACTTTGCAGTTTACATCATCTTCAGATTCGGCCTCTACATGTGATGAAAAGTCTATACAAGTCGGATCATTTTTTTAAAAAAAATCAGATCTAGTTGGTAAATTGGTAAGATCTCAAAAATAAGATTTGATTCTTCTGAAATTTTGTGGGTTTCAAGAAAAATATTGTATGATGCTGTTGTCAAAATTTTAGAAAAACCCAGATCACGGTTTGTGAGAAAAGGTGAAAACAATATTCAGATTGTTTGTTTGGATCTTGGGAACAAACAGGTCAGCGGTTCAATTCCCACTCTCTCCATATTTTTTATTAAATTATTTTTTTGGAAAATTTGGAGAAATTACTAAATTTTGGGAGATTTCCAAATTTAGAAGCTCACCAAACACATTTAGAGCCACCAGCTAAATTTAGCGGAAAAACACCTATTGGGGGTAAAAAATATTTTTGGCCTAAATTGTGTATTTTGTGATTCTAGACCCTTTTTCTAAAGAGGGGGGACACAAAAACTTCATTTTGATGTACTTTTGGAGCATTTTGTACTAATCTTGGTGCATAAAGTAAAAAAAAAAAAAAAAGTGTAAATTTTTTATTTTATGTTTGGTTCTATCACACGAGATCTTTGATCTCATAGTAGCGTTCGGTATATACGGTGCCTCTGGGAAGCGCTTACGGGTGATGCCGTCATGACTACTACTGCACTTAACGCCTAACACAGCTGCCTAAATGTCATCTAGGCATCGACCCTATAAAATCGCGGGGAGTAATAAGGACACAATACACACACATTTGAGCCCTCCCATCCGTTTGTGCTTGCACTGAAACCCCTCTCGTCTTGTCTAAGTACCACGTACTAAATTCTTTCACGTGCGTTAACACCTCTTTCCATCTTGATGGGTATATTGAAAGGGTGATCTTCTTCCACGTCTGAGATGGGTATATCGGAAGGAGCGTATATAGAAAGGTTTGGTATATCGGCTGACGGTATATTGAGAGGAGACCATAAACACAGAGTGATAAGAGCCTTACCCTTTGTCGAGAAATTAGAGTTTGAGAAATTCAGATTGCGAGAAATGGGTGCACAAGCACCAAAGTTCTTCTTGCAGATTCACAACTGCTTAGAGGAGACAACTATCTTTGCATGGAAACCGAAGATCAAGATGTTACTTGAGTTTGAAGACCTATGGACAGATTGTAGATGGAAAAACAACAAGATCACTTGATGATGGAAGACAACAAGTTCAATTTGTAGGGCCAATCAAAAGGCCAAGTTGATCATCTTGTTTAGCGTAACAGACGATGTGCAACCCCACATTAGAGATGCCACATCGGCGAGGATGCATGGGATAAGTTGAGCACGAGTCATGAGGCAAAGAACAAGAATGCCATCCTCGACCTACTATCTGTTGCATACTCTCAAGTTCAAGCACTGATGAGAAGGTTGAAGTTTTTTTGAGATGAGTTGCTACTTTGAGGGCATCTCTATTGGCATTGGGAAAAGAGATAAGTGATGAAGACCTCGTACCAATTGTGTTGCGAGCACTTCCTCCTTCTGAGAATCTTTGTGACAACTATCAATATGAGTGAACACACAGTCACCTTTGAGAAGTTGGTCAATCTACTCCAACAAAAGAAGAGGATGAACAACAAAGATCATGAAGATGAGCAAGCACTATCTTCGATCATAAAGGAAAGGGAAATTTCAGTCAATCACAAGAAGTCCCAACAAAATCAAAGTCAACAAAGGGACCAAAGTCAGCGAGACAACACCAAGAAGTGTCCCATTTGCGATAGAGGGGACATGACATCAAAGATTGTTGGTACAATTCCTACAAAAAGGGTTCATCAAGCAATTCAAAACCCAATAACCAACGGGGTAACAACAATTCAAATAAAGGAAGTCAACAACAACAACAATCAAGGGCGAGAAAAATGGTAATTGGAAAAGAAAACCCAAACAAAAGGGTACATTGCGAACATGAGGATGATTCGGATGAAGGACACCACATGTATTCTACTCAATTTGATGAAGAAACCAAGTCCACACAAGATATTTGGTATGTTGACTCGGGTGCAACTCGACACATATTTGGGCTTGAGATTGGTTCTACACACTACGTGACTCACCTAACAAGAACCATGTGTCATTAGGTGATGACTCATCATACTGATGTCGAGGGATTGGAAACATTTCACTACCTCTTGGAAAGCATGACTGTAAAATCACAGATGTATTGTATGTACAGGTTGACCAAGAATTTGCTATCGGTTAGTCAACTCCTTGATCACAACTTGAAGTTGGATTTTGTGATAATAATGGAGAAAAAGTGTGCTTGATAAGAGATAAGTCAAGAGGTTCCAAGATTGTAGCAAGAGCCTCCAATGTGGGACGCATGTTCCAACTTGATTTTGTCCACAAGGATGATCAAGCTCTAGTGGCCAAAGACACACAATCTGCAGAACTATGGCATCGCAGATATGGTCACATCAAGTTTTGGCTATCTCAAACACTTGAAAAGGGCAACATGGTGAAAGGATTGCCTACACTCAAGCACAACTTGACAAGTGTCACAATTGCCTAGTTGGAAAGCAACAGAGTACCCTTCCAGAAGAACACATATAGAGCTAAGGGAAAGCTTGATTTGGTGCACACCGATCTTTGCGGGCCCATGCAACCAAGTCATTCTGGATGTCAATACTTCATGCTTTGTGTTGATGACTACTCAAGAAAGATGTGGATATATTGTCTAAGAAACAAAGTCAAGCCTTTGAGACATTTGAAGTTCAAAGCACTTGTTGAGAATGAAGTTGGTCGTAAGATCAAAACTCTCCGCTCGAGATCGGGGGAATTCACAAGCAATGAGTTCAAGACTTACAGAAGCTCATGGGATTCGTCGAAAATGCCTCCTACTCACACACCACAGCAAGAATGGTATAGTTGAGAGAGAGAAGGAATCGTACTATCATGGAAATGGTGCGATGTATGATTGATGACTCGAGTTTAACAAAGACATTTTGGCGAAGGCTGCTAAGAAGCTGCGATCTATTTGTTGAGCGAGTGCCCTGGTAGCTCTTGAAGGAGTGACACCTCAAGAAGCATGGTCAAATCGGAAACCATCAATTGCACCTAAGAGTATTTGGGTGTAAAGCTAGCATGCACATACCCGAAGAAGAAGGAACAAGTTGGATATGAAAGGTGAAGCGATATTCATTGGATACGGTGAAGAAGCACTTGGAGTGCAGATTATGGGATCCAAAAGCAAAGAAAGTATACACAAGTAGGGATGTTGAGTTCTTTGAGAAGAAACAAGCAGATGCTCCACTCAACGACTCAACAAACATGCAGAATACACCTCTTGTGAAGACAAAATTTGATGTTCCCACTGAAGATGACAGTGATGAATTGGATGATGGTGAAAACTTGGATCCACCACAAGCCAATGGAATAGCTAAGAAGTTACCTAAATGGTATACTCAATTAATAAGAGATGCAAATTTGGATGAAGCACCTAGCACATCATCCAATCCTGGACCTAGAACTCACAGTCAAGCTCGTGAAGAGGTCAATTATGCCCTAATGAGTAGAGTTGTTGAAACAGTTGAGCCATCTGAGTTCGAAGCCCTACTGATCAAAAGCTTGGAAAGATGCCATGGATTGAGTATCGGTCGGTGATGAAGAACAACACATGGCAACTTGTCGACCTTCCACCGAGGAAGAAACCCATTGGATGCAGATGGATATTCAAGACTAAGTACAAGAAGAGCGACAACTTCTTCTTGATAGGATATTGATTCGAGATCATGCGGGAAACATGGATGATAGGAAGTCAACATCGGGGCTTCGTCTTCTTTATGGGATCTGGACCGATATCATGGGGAAAGAAACAAAACTTTGTTTCTGCTCTTCTGAAAAAGTCTGATATCGAGCTGCGAGGTGAAGCTATTTGTGAAGCAATATGGCTCACGTGCGAATCTTTGGAAGGAATTGGTCTACCAAAATGAGAAATCTACTCCGGTATATGTTGATAATGAAGGAGTTCTGAAGCTTGTTCGCAATCCAGTATTTCATGAGAGAACCAAGCATATTGAAGTACAGGTTCATTTCATATGCGAGCATGTCTTGAAGCACAACATATAGCTCCGAGTTCTATCTACTGGCTTGAGAAGGTAGATGTTTTCACTAAGTCACTTGCACGTGACAAATTCACACTATTCAGAGAGTTCCTCTCCACTTCATTGGAAACTATGCAAAATTAAGGGGGGGAATGTTAGCATAATTTAGCATAGGCATATTTATTGCATTTTATTGCATTGTCTTTTATTTAATAATGTGCAACATGTGCACTCTAGTCTAGTGACTTGCATTCAATATTGTTATGTTGGATAACATTCAATATTGGTATTAGTAGTAATTACATGTGCATGTGAGATGGGTCTTATCATCTCGTAGTTGGTGCCTGATAGGGTGTCATGTCTATCCATATGATTTATCTAATATCTATAAATATTACAGCTCTTGCATTGTTAAATATTATTGATCATGAAACCAGATTACATAACAATGCAAGATGACAAGATAATATTTATATATATTGCAGACAAAATTTCATATGGATAGACATGACACCCTAGCAGACACCAACTACAAGATGATAAGACCCATCTCACATGCACATGTAATTACTACTAATACCAATATTGAATGTTATCTAACATAACAATATTGAATGCAAGTCACTAGACTAGAATGCACATGTTGCACATTATTAAATAAAATACAATGCAATAAAATGCAATAAATATGCCTATGCTAAATTATGCTAACATTCCCCCACCTTTCTTTTAGACCTTATTTGACCGCCAAGTCTCCTTGATTTTATCTCGGATATGAATTGTTTCTTGCTCGGCACTCTAACTCTACCTTTCGATTTTTTTCCGAGGTACCCAAAATCGGAAAATTTCTGAAGTGTTTCTACTCAAACGTAAACCTTTGTGTGCTATCCCATTTTACTTTATGTTTCCATTCATTTCTTCCTTGTACTCACCTTATATTCTCACACACAACATATACTTAGTAATTTTAGTCGTACAACATTACCCCACACTAAATTGGATTCTCGTCCTTAGAAATAGTGTGTCCAACTTGTTTTTCCAAAAAATATGTAACATAATGAAAGAATAAAAATTTAATCCCCAAAATAATTACTTTACCTATACATGAATCATAGCAGGCCTTAGGATTTTGAAGGAGCTCTAGGAACTCAACACTTAACTCACCTTCCAATTTCTTCCATTCATTGAGTTCTCCTAATGTTTTCCTTGGACGTTTCCTGACAATCTCTAGTAATTGATCCGGTGCTAACTCTTCAACTCTACTCTTTAGCTCCTAGATGACCATAGTTAATTCTGCGTGAACACCCATTCAATGATATCCTAGCGCTCGATCACCCTCTAAATTTTTTTGATCTAAGGGTCCAACTTAACCTTCTTGGCCTTGATTAATTACTTCTACTCTGATAATTATCCCATAATATTTGTGTTATCCATTTTATTAGTAGGCATATTTTCCTGTATCGCCCTGAGTTTTTCTTATTCATCACTCACATGTGCGCTAAGGATTGGGTCTTACTTCTGAAATCTGGTAACAACCAAATATTCTTTTACTTCCTTCTTCTTTAAGATGTGTGAATAATTCCTCAAGCTCTATTATTCTCGGCATCAACCCTATTTGTGTGGGGTTTTCCCTTACTACTTTGGATTTTTAGTTTCCTTTTGGTTCTATTACTCCTACAAATTTTTTCCCGAGATAATTTTCTTGACAACACTTATTCTTAGCTCAATACCCAAGTGTTGTGAACCATAGCCGATTCTCAGTAAACTCTTTTCTTCTTATGCCTTCCTTTTTTACTTCAAACTTTGTCTCAAACTTATTTCTTTCCTCAAGGAGCTGCACAAAAATACCTTATACATGCTTCTCTGGTTTTATTATTAATAATCTTGTTTTGTTGCACCAAGTCACTTTCGGTAGCTCAATTTCACAAGTCCTCTCTAATGAAAGGTAAAAATTTACTTAATTTTCTATCTTTTATAAATCTTTCACGCTCTACCAACTTAATTTTCCACTTTCAACACACTTTTTCTTTCTTTAAATATTTTAAGTTAGTTTCCCAATAAAAATATCTTTTCTACTTTTTCTTTATCACTCGACTTCCTTTCACATCATTGTAGTTGTAACCTTCGGTGGGCCTTACTACTTTCCAAGTCATAGACCTCCTTACATGCACCTTCTTGCATCGTAGTACATTATCCCCTATGCCATATACAAATTAGTTCATCATGTCACTTCCTACCTCACGTCACACTACGCGATCCTTCTTCTCATGTGGTCTTGAGTATGCACAATTACCTTATAAGCACCATCATCCTTAGCACCTAGTAACACTTTTCTCTTGGACACATCCTTCAAAGATAATCCTTACTTCATTCCTTCATATATGTACATGTGCCAAATTTCCCAAGTGCGCCAACATGTATATCAAATTTGGCACCAATTTATTCCTTCATCACGCAACTACCACTTGGTTCACCCCACACTAAAAGTATGAGTGGTCCTCTGCACATGAGATCAATAGATAGTAATAAAACTCCTATGTGCAAGCATGCTTATTACAAAAAATCAAAGAAATAAAAATAAAGAATAACAACCATCGAAAGAAACACATGAAAGGGAAATCTAATCTAAATGACAATAATGACTTATTATAAACACCAATAATATTTATTTATAGTAGGGATTCGGCCTATTCCCATTGAGGAAACCAGGCAACATGATGTCATCAAGTGTCTACAATTGACATGTGTCTGATTCAAGTATTTTGGTTACTACAAAAGGTCCCAACCAATGCACCTTCAACTTTCCTCGGTGACCCGTGAACTTGGATTGATAGAGAAGGACCATCTTCCCAATTGAAAACGTTTTATTTTTAAAGTGTCTATCATATCAGCCTTCTTTCACTCCTTATCAATCTTCTCGGCTCTAACACCCAATGGTACGCTGCTCATCTAATTACATTAGTTTTTCAATGTGCTCCTCAAAAACTTGTTCATCATCTAGTCAACCTGTGTGCACAATATGTAGGGATGTTAACATAAATTAAATCAGTAGTATTGCTTCCACACCAAAATCCAACTAGAAAGGTGTGGCCTTATCTAAGCTTTTCTAAGTGGTCATGTAATCCCAACATACAACTGATACTTTATCATCCCAATCCTTTCTTCTAGCATCACAATTTTTTTCAATGTTTGTCCCAAGATGTTGTTGAAAGCTTCTATAGTTCCATTAGCTTATGGGTGATAAGAAGTAGTTTTATCATGTGACACCATAAATTTTGACAACATGATTCTTATTGTCTCATTCAAGAAATGAGTTCCCCTATCACTTTTCAATATTAATGGGAAGCGATACCTACTAATAATATTCTCCCATAAAAATTGTGTTGTTGTGGTTGTTGTACAATCCTTTATAGGTGCAACCTCTTTGTCGAGATATTTTGTACAGTGATAATGTATCGCGTACTGGCTATATGCACAAGTGGGAAAATAGGTCCTAAAAATTCAATATTCCACTTTTCAAAATTCTCAACGATTTCTATAGGTCACAACGACATCTTGTCTCTATGTCTAGGATTCCTAAGGCACTAATAATGATCATATACCTTCACATATTCCCTGGTATCCTAGTACAACATCTCCCAAAAATTCCAGCCAAAAGGATCTTGCACAATCAGTAGCATCACCTACATAATGTCCTCCTATTATCCCACTAATATCCTCTTCCATAATGGCTTCACACTCATGCTTGATAACACACCGGTGCAAAATCTCATATGTACCCATTTTTACAAGTCACCTCTAATCAACCGATAAGGCACAACACGTATATTAAGTTGTTTTTTCTCCAATGTCTTCATTCCTTCTCGGCACCATTCAAGTGCGCAATAATACAAATATATCTTCCAAGTATGAGGGTGCCCAGTTTAACCTAAACAACTTCACATTAGTAAAAGTATCTTAAATTCTCTCGCACGTCCTTACCAAAATTGATCTCGTGAAAATGATTAGGCCCTAAATTGCTTTTCCCAAGCTTAATAACAATTGTGAAGTAAAATTATTGAAATAGAAGTATGCACCTACAAATTCACCCTTACAAAACCAACTTGTTGAGTAAGTATTTCAGCGCTATATGATCTGTATAAAATATAAACAATGTATCCAACAAGTACTATCTAAACTTGTGAAGCGCGTCAATCATAGACAAAACCTTGCAATCTGTGGTAGTATAATTATTCTTTATGGGTGTAAAATTCATACTTGTAAAGAAAATAGGATGATCTAAAATTCCTCCCTGGGGTTGCGCCATGATCGCACAATCTCCATGCGATTCATCAATCGAGTCTACGATTAGTGGTGTTGTGAGTATTGGACTTACAAATATTGTAGTATATAGACACCTTCTGAATCATGCATTGCAAAAGAGGGAAATCCTAGACATCATGGTTCTGGTGATAGAATTCACAATCTAGTAATAACGTGCACACTAACTTGTGCAGATAACTATCCTTAATATGTCCCTTCACTTCATAATATGTACACCATATACCACTGTATCTCATGTGTTGGGTTAGAAGAATGCTTCTCCAATATTTTTCCATGGTTTTGATATGTGCCTCTAAGAATGGGATCACTCTAGTATCAATGCTTCCAACCACCTCGAGTGCACAAAGATTTTCCAAATCTTCTCACGAGATAAGTATATGTCTTATGAGATAAATATCTTTAGAACGTAGTCACCAATCCCTAACAAGCCACGTGTATGTTGAATTTGATAAATATCATAAGACAACTTTGACAATGGTCTTAAAATGCATGTCATACTCCCTCATGCTTTCAGAAAAACCCTTCTTTATATCCTTGAGCACACTAATTCTATATTGTTCAAACTTCGTTATATGAAACTCAACAAAAAGTGTAGGGCATAAAGCATTATAGTCCACTATAGTCTGATGTGGATCATACTTCCTATACCAACTATGCGTGCAACCTTGAAGATTAGTAGAAAATTGACTTTCCTTCCTGTCTAAAGTTATAATTCCCTTAGCATGACATAGAAATTCACACTTATACACATGCTTTGTTTCATGTTCAATCCCTCTATACTATGGTAAATAGAGATACATCTCATAGTAAACTTGAGGTGTTGGTTGCATTAGTTTCTAAGGTGGTGGTTTTGGTCCCTGCCAACCAAATCTAAAACTAGAACCTCCTCTTCCATCTGGTGGCTGACCCGATCCACCTGATCCTCCCGTGCCCCAAACCGCAGCCGCTGCGGTTGGCCTATGAACTTCCTTATGTCCCAGTTGTAGTCTTTGAATTCTACATCTACTTTCTACGTGGTCATAGCTCCTACTAATTACACTCAACACTAAGTGCAAAAACACTTTGTCCTAATGATGTGTTTTAAAAATTCTTGCATAGGTACTCCCAAACAATGGTGCCAACTATGATGCCATGGGTGCACTACTAACTTGATGTCCTAAAATCAACAAAAAGTGATATCTACCCTTCTCTTTTTTTCTTTCATGCACTAGCCTTTTTCTCAATAACTACCTCTGGATTTGGAACACCTAATGCAAGGATAAGGTGGGATGAGATGCATGCTCGTGGTCCTAGTTCTCTCCCCTGACACACTCTCATCCGAAGTCGAAGGAGATTATCTACTACATTTTCCTACGGTGAGAGCCCGATGATGCAGCTCCTCATCTTCCGGAGAGCTTCAAAATTTTTTTGATTCACCATCCTCCTCAACTCGATACCTCCTTAATCTCCCATGCATGTACCATGTCCCTCTCTCATGCTTCATTAAACTTGATCCATCTTTCCTCTCTCTATCTTTCTGCTGCTAGGTCCACCATTTTTCTTCACATGTTCTCCTTCCCCTACATGTGGTGGAGATTTATCTAGCCATGGGTAGGATTTATAAATCCAATTCTATAGTCAAAATCTTGATCTATAAAAGTATAATGTGCAAGTAGGATCCTCTGGGCTTGTCTGCAAGAACCCGAATACAACTTCCTAGACACACATACATAGAAATAATGTAATCTAATGTATAATTACACAATATCCGACCAACGATTTACAACTCTACTCCACTCCACATCTACATGAAAAAGATTTTGGTAATCCTCTTGTGTCCAAAGTATCAGTCTAGGACCCCAAGGTTTCCTTGATGCATATGCCGCCAACCACTCATACAATTCTACTAGAAAGAAACTGAAGAACATCTCATAGATCTCATGATTAAGGTTATCTTCCACCTAAAAACATGCATTGAAATCAGGTCCTAAAGTGTTACATCACTTTGCACAAACTAGTCCCCGACCATCCTCTACAAAAATTTCAATGCACTCCAGAGTTAAATGATACCCCATCTATATGTAATGTCCTAGAAGACATTTCAAAAAGAGGTCCCGATAATAGAACCAAAATTTATTCTCTTCTCTTTATTTACTCACTCAATTGTTATATGCGCTGACACCTCATTGAGATGGATCTTAAAGCTCATCTCGAACATGCACAAAGCTACCAAGTCCCTCCTTTGTTCTTTCTTGTCAATATGTTAGCATACATATCCATAATAACCATTATAAAAAACCATTCAAGTATAAAACATTACATATATCATATCATGAGCTTATATTGGAAACACATGTAATAAGGAAACATAACAAATCAGATAACAATTAAGATCAATTGCACCATGTAATCACCATACTCAGATACATCAATAATCATAATCCATCCTCCATATTCCATTATAACAAAGTCTTACATAACATAATTTGAACACATCTCCACAACCAACATTGGAACGTCACGCAAGTATCAATCCGTAATCCATAACCACATATAAAAGACTCTCAACACTATGAACGATGGGATGTGGCACCAACACAATGGCATATATATATATATATATATATATATATATATATATATATATATATATATATATATATATATATATATATATATATATGGGAGAGGGACTTTTCCTTCACCACCCATGCACTCTCCTAATAATAGGCATGCTCAAAATAGACTATATGCATGATTTTATAATGGAGCTAATAATAGACTATCCTATAAATAAGTCTTGCTTTAATCTTATTAATATCTTGATCCATGAATGACCTTTCATCTTCATTCTGCATGTGCTTTATCCAAAATTAGACTTTCTTTGAGCATTAAGTCTCCTTTATTTTCTCTCGGATATGAATCATTTCTTGGTTGGAACTCTAACTCTGCCTTTTTATTTTTAGCCCAAGTATAATAAACCATCATCATATGTTTACCAATCACAATCCAAAATATTAAGTATCTATAAATGATTAATTAAATGTATGTCTATCAAAATCATCAGTCTAAAGTATCATAATTAGTCATCTCTAGTTAGGTCCAAAAAGGGGTTCCTTCCTATGTAGTCATCTCAACATACTCATAGGGTTCAACCAGTAAGATGGTGTGAGTAATGACTCTTGTATCTTCTTCCACTTCCAACTTTACTCTTTTCAATGCACCCATGACCTTAGGTACTGCAAAAGAGGACCTAGTACCTTAGAGGGTAGGGGTGAGTCATGTGAATGTGAAGGTTGATTCTTCCTAAGTAATAATGGTGAGGTAGTGGAAGGTAAGACATTGCAAGGAGGCAAGTGAGATGGGGTAGATTGAGTAGACCAGTTTGAAGAAGACAGATTATGATCAACTTGGGCATGTTCAATATTATGCAAGGGGGAGTTATGGATACTTGCTATGGGAAGGTAGAGCATGGGGTATGACTCAATAACTTGTAATACTTCTTGTAGGCATGGTTTGTTTTCATCAAAGTGTACAGAAAATCAGATAGGACCATGTCTCGCAAAGTGTGAGTCTCCTACCTCGAAGTGTGTTAGCTCCCCTTTGGCCACCCCTGGATGAGCCTCTCCACCAATATGGCTGACCTCGAAACTATCATGACCCCAAGAATGATGGGACCCTAGATCTCTTAGAACCTCCCCAACCATCCCATCTAGACATGCTTTTGTGATATTGAAAAGGAGATATAAAATACCAATAATTTAATACACAAGGTCATTAATATTCTAAAAATAGAGTAATCTCAATCCCAATCAAATAAATATATGACAATCATCTATATTGAAAAACATTGAGCTCTGAAATTGAAAAAAAAACACATGTATTCTTCATAACACCTTTCCTCAAAATCACCATATTTCATCCCCAAATTATTCATTTTCTAAGAGTCCATGTATTTCAGAAATAAATAATCATATCTAGGATGCTCCTATTTTTTAACAAAAGGAAATGACTCTCTAATTTCAAACATATTAATGAATATTTGGAAAAAATACTCCTTCAAAAAATTGTACATGCACAAACAACAAACTTTCCTGAACTTATTTACAATTTTTTTCCATTCCTTATTATTGCCTTAAAAACCCAAACACAGACATATTACTATAACATTTGAAACCCAAATATTCATATTGTTTCCTTTCTAAAAATGAACTGGGAACATCCTTATCAAATACATTCATTGACATTATCTATTTTCCATCACATAACACAATGAATAAAAATATCGAAGATTATGTCAAATGACAAAATGTGATGAGCTCCAAAATAACTTCAAACAAAACCCAACCATTTCTTACTTTTCAAAACCATTTGAAAGGAAGATAAAAATTTTCAACACAAACTAAAAATACTATCAATTTTCACCAAAATAAGCACTTCCATTATGACCTAGAAAGAAAACATGTAACATAGTATTCCATTTTAACAATCTTCCATAAATGTTTTCTAGCTTTGTCGTAACCAAATAAACAACTTGATTTTAAAAGGAAATACATTTTCATCTACTCTATATCAGTTTAGAGTTCAATATTGAAAGAAACCACTACATGTCTTAAAGAATCAAATACAAGTCTAAAAACTATCGTTGTGATTTGCAAATGACACCCATTTCACCATTTATAAATTTTTAAATATTGACAAATGGGTAAGTGAAATAACGACTCAAGGAAATGGACTTGATTCCAAAATATATATTCACTATGAACTGGAAAGAACTACCAATTTTCATTTCCATGCATACAAAAATCTACTCAGGTAAAAGAACAAAAATGTCCAAATTATAGCTCATACTGTTAAGCTTTGCCATGTACTTACTCGCACCAAAAACTCAATTTCACATCCAATAATGCTAATTTTCCCAAAACTAGAAATGACTAGAGTTCAACTCTTCACAACACAAAATTTTGAACAAATGACTCAAATATTAAAAAAACCCACATTTCAATGTCCATACACGATAATTTCAAGCATGCCAGTACCGCATTAAATCTGCCTTTATGAGCTCCACCATTACACATTTACCAACTAATCTTCCTCGAAAAATAGTGTTTCGGGGTGGTAATTTACACTATGATTTAAATGAAAGACAAAATATGCTAAAATTTCAATAGATCACCTTATAACATTACCTTTCAAAATTACATTCAAGCTATGCCAAAACATAATATATTATTAAGCACTTAACCCATAGCAATAGAAATTTCCAAGTTAGAATAGAACATTTTAATTATAGGTTTTCAACCTTATTTCTTCGATATTCGCATTTGATATGGAGATAACACATTCAAAATGGAAAATCTATGTGGAGAGATACAATCAATTAATCAAATTTTACAACAAACAAAAATCAATTTCAAAATATCACCTTCAACTACTATCCCCTTTAACAAATTATTTCTAGAACGGGAAAAATAAGAATATCAAAATGTGAGCTTGGAAACCAAACAAAGATATCATGAAGTGGAACTTAATCTCCATCATTGAAAATTCACCATCCATGTTTGTAAACAAAATTACAAATATATATCAATCTCATGAAGATATCCAACAAATAAAGAATGCCACAAAACCACTTAGTGTTAGATAAATTAAATAATGCATTAAATACCTAGTGGCCCCTACCTAACTCATTATGAATGAAAAGCAAGCAAGAAGTGATGGAAATATTATATTCATGGCCTATTCTTTATAAAGAGGGGGTGTTAAAATTTCATCAATAACAAGACCATATTTTCATTCAATTCTCACTCATACTAGAAAAGGGATTCTTTTAAAAGAAAAGGTTTTATTGCAAAAAACCTAAGGATGACATACTATCACATTCTCCAAAGATTTGAGGATTATTGGGGATGACTGTCTTTGATGAATATGAAGTCAGGAAAAGGATGTTTGGCAGGTTGCCATTACAACAAATGAAAGATTCCAAGTTGTATACAATCCTTACCGAATGGTTGATGATGACTATGATCTTTTCACTGCAGAGTACATACAATTTATCCAATATACTCATCTTCCCACCATGGTTAAGTATCATAAGGATAAAGATAACATAGATGATAAACATACTCTTGTGTTCTATAGAAAATGTATTAGTTCAATAAACAATTTAAGGAATTTAAGGAATCTAAGAAGAGATATTATTCTCAAGAGGCTTCCTCTTCACAAAAGTATATTTTACTCAACAAACCACTTCCTCCTCTCCTTTGGATTCAGTTACCATGATTTACATGAAGAAAGATAAGACCAAAGAGGTTGATAAGAAAGTAGATACATCTGAGAAAGAAGTTAAGCAACATAAAACACAAGAATCAAGATGTGGGACAATTCATGAACAAACACCATATCTGTTGAAGAAGAAGTAGTGTAGAAGAAGTAATCTAAAAATGATGAAGAGGAGGATGTGGTTCGAGATAGATGCACTAGATTCAGGAAAAAACAATTGAAGGCCTTATTCCTATTCCATTATAATTTCCATAGTTTATGTTCTGCCTCTCAACCTACAAGTTCATAAATTGCTCTTACATTGCCTCCCCAACATATTTTGGAGATATTTTCACTTGGGTTCAACCCATGAATGATAGTAAGAATAGGAAGGATCATTCTTAGGTAGAGGTTCATAAATTTGATGTAGTGGCTATACTCCTTAGCACATCTCCCCCTCCCCCAAAGAAATCTAAGATCAATTATTATCTTGTTTTAAATGCCAAAGGGTTGTAATTATTGGAAATTTATAGGTTAAAAGGGGAAAGGAACAAAAAATATATATCTATTTCCGATGTGGAGCTCACTAGGTTCTCATTGAGTGAATCAACTCCTGAGGGTGAAGTTCACATCCTTAGAGAAATTGTTTATAAGGTAATTCAAAAAAAGTTGAAAAGGGGAAACAAACTCATGAGCAACTGGAGGAGTAGGTGTATATTATTTCTAGAATTCTTTTATCTCATAGGATAAGAATCATCTTGATCATACTCCTCCATCCACTCTTCCACCAAGTATTACCACTATCGGGGTTGACTTGAAATAAATCACAGAAATTACAAGCATGCTACTTTTTTAAGGCTTAAGAAGCATGAGTTGAAGGTATTATTGTTTCATGGCTGAAATTCATTGATGAAGCATGCAAGCTTTATGATAACATCAACTCATCCCAAAATCAAATCAACTTCGGGGATGGTATTTATAAGGATCTTAATATTTGTGCTTTGATGTTAATCACGATCATTGAATCATGATGCTCATGGATGAGAACATCCTTCTTTTAGAGAATATTTTTATGATTATTAAAGTAATTTGTCTAGAAATTGGACATTATACATGGAATGGATGATTATATTCCTTGAAGAGGATGCCTATGACTTAAGAAGTGTTGTTTAGAAGGGGAATCAACTATAGATGAAATATTTTCATACTTATAAGCTCTTTGTTGACAAATTTTCAACGATAAATTATCTAAGATAAATTCATTTTATCATATCAAGGAGAAATTTAATTCACTCATTAAGGAAAATTTGTTCAAGTAATAATTGGTTAAGGAGAGTATGGATGAGTTATTAGAAATCAACAATATTATTATTGAAGGAACAAAGGGAATTTCAAAGTATGGTGGCATACGAAAAGAAATGGAGTATACCCTTGGTAGTTGACGACCAATCTTTCAAACACTATCATTCCCAATGATGTAGATATTTCAATGCATTAACTAAGTTCCACATGTACATTACGAAGCTTAAAGCGTCTGCATCACATGTTACTTCTCTTTCTTCTTCCTCCAGTTCCTAGTCTTACTAGTTGTTCTATTTTGTAATTGAATTTATTAAATAAAAAGTAAAATTGTAATATAAATTCAATTTATGTAAATCAAATAATTAAGTGTTTTAACACTTAATTAATAAAAATTAGTTAGTTGAGGTAGTTACTTCCTCCCCTTAGCCTATATAAGGCTTCATTTTCTTTGTAAAAGGGGTTGGATATTGGTGCATTTGAATGTAAAGATACATATTTTTGCAATACAGAAGAAGAACCTTCTTTCTCTCAATTCTTGGTCTTAGTAATATGTTGTTTATTTTATCTGAAATATGAAGATTTTTATCATCATTTATGGAGTAAAATGTGATGAACTTTGATTCAATCTACATTTTATGT
This sequence comes from Taxus wallichiana var. yunnanensis, assembly GCA_018340775.1. Lineage (NCBI taxonomy): Eukaryota > Viridiplantae > Streptophyta > Pinopsida > Cupressales > Taxaceae > Taxus > Taxus wallichiana. Next base: position 218,048,910 of record CM031235.1, on the reverse strand, counting down.
GTTGTGGAGTTTCATTTATGCAAACACATATGTTCTTTAATTTCATTTGCATGCATGAGTATGATAAATATTTGTAATATTCTTATCTGGAAGTGATGCTTCCTCTTACCTTAACTAATATATTTAGTTGGTAATCTTGTAAAACCAAGAGGATTTGCATATCCTTGATTGATTAGTTAGTTGTAACTATGTTTCTCTAATTAATTTGTCTTGCCATAATCTTGTTGTTGTAATTCTTCTACTCCTAGTTCTTTGTTTATCTTTTGTATTGAGAATTATGAAGCCATTCATGTCCACCAATATCCTCATTAAGAATTAATTATTTTGTATATTTCTAAATAACTTAGAGTTCAAGTTTTTGGATCGATAAGGGATCCTCCGCATTAAAGAGGAGGGACTATCATCACCTAAACTATTCATTGTTTTTATAACAAATTATTTTCCAACAATAGGTTTTTTGCACCCACCATGGGGCACATGTTGTGACATCCACAAAATAGTTCTCACCACAATAAATCCAGATATTTGTCACATTGGCTAAGAGGAGATACACTTGATGTTTGATGGCACAAGGTAATGAATATCCCACTTTTTAGTTATAACAAAAATGTTCCTTTCATTTATCTCTAGAAATAAAGGAAAAAAAAAAAACCTACCAACACATATCCAACAAAGAGAATACCTAGTTCATCTTCACAAGTAAGTACTACTCAAGGTTTGATCTAGTAGGTGTTTCTCTTGTTTTAAAAACTATTTTTCCCATAATTGTTACACGAGTACCATGGATATATAATATTGGGCCCTTATCTCTTGCACAACCTCTCCATGACTTTCCCAAAGGAAGCCAAAATAACTTCCCAAAATTTAGAGGAGATGATAAGGTTCACCTAGATGAACATCTCACAACATTTTATGTTGTTTGTGGGGTCCTCAAAGTTACACATGAGGATTTATCTGTCAGGATATTTGTTTAAAGTTCTTAGGACAATGCTACTTAATGGTTTTATCATCTTCCTTGTTGCAGTTCACTAATTGGGATACAATGAAAACTAACTTTGAGGATATTTTTAAACTAGAAAAATATGCACATGCACTTTTGGCTCAACTCTCTCAGATGAAGAAGAAACCTTATAAACCAATGAAGGAATTCATAACAAGGTTTAATAGATTGGTTAAAAAAATTCTAACTGATGCCTAACCTACTCTTGAGAGTTTGAAATGTTTCTTCATCAATTCTCAACTTCTTGAAGTGATATTCACATTAAGAATACCATGGTTAGAAAATGTGAATGAAGATCAATAATTGGCCATAGGTGTTGAATTTGATTTAATTATGTCAAGTAAGTTGAATAAAGAACCCTCTAATTCTAAGGCTTCAGTTCGAAGGTCCAACCAATTTTGATCGGTTGCTCCAAAATTTATCTTACAATTAAGAAGTGGCTTTCTCATAAAATCCCCTAAAAATATATTCCCATAGATAAATTTCATCCAATAAATCATTTGCCTATTGTTCAACCTAAGCTTTTCATTGAAGCTCCTCATGTGAAAGTTCTGGTAAATACAACTTGTGAAGTGCAAGAGGTAGAAGATGAAGTTATTATAAGAAATTGAATAAGAAGAGGAGGAACTTGAAGAGATCGATCAAGAGGCTAAAAAATCTCAAATTAGTTATGTTGTGTATGCATATGAGGAGGATGAATATGAGGAAACAATGAGCTGAGATGAATAGTAAGTCATATCAGTCATGACCAAAGAATGAATGAGTAAGAAGAAAGATATTGTTTAACTTGACAAGAAAGAGAAGGCTAAGGAAGCTCCTTCAGTCATTCTAGCTTTTGCCAAAAGAGGATCACTTGTTCCTTCAAAGTGAATAAGAAGGTAAGTAATGTTTCACCTTCAAATTTTCCTTTGTCTACTACACTGTGTCTAAAAAATTTCAATTTCTAAGGTTGATAATGCTAAGATTCCCTTTGTATTTAGTGAACAAGCTTCCTCATCTTCGGGATATTTAGATATAATAGATCATATAAAGAAGATGAAAATTTAGAAATCTGAAGTTGAGTATTTGTAGACAAAAATCAAGTACTTTGGGTAATTATCTAGTCTTGATTGCATACTGCTATTCATATGATTCCTAAGTAATAAAAGTACTAGTTAACCCATTTATTTTTCCACCTTCCTTTTCTTTCTTTTCCCACTTTTGTTCTTGCATGCTTACTTTCTCAGTTTGCCTTATTATACCCTGATATTTATCATCTTAGACACTAGCACCTAGCAGGACCCCAACATTAGGTTCCCTCATCCCCTCACGGGAGGCCCCGACCTCTTTTACTTTGTTCACATCTTTTGGGTCCATTCTATCCCTTTGAGCATATCATCTTGTTGGTAGTTGGTATTTTCGGGGTTAATTACAAAATTTAAGAAAATGAATCATATAAATATAAAGTTATGTGTACATAATAAGGGATCAAGAAATAAGCTTTAGCTATCACCACCTAAGGTTACATCCATCAAGCATCTAAGATCTCTATTACATCCATCAAACACCATCCAAGTGACACAATGGCTGGTTATTTTGCATACACACTTCATAAGAGGGAAGTTCATTCTATTTCATGCACACATCTATTACATTTCTTTACATCTAGCTTACTTGATTGCTATCAAGTGTGATAATCACAAGAGCCACCTAGGGCACAACTACACACACATAGTACTACATTGGGTTTGAGATAAAGTGCAACACTCATTCGTAAGATCATCATTGTGATAATTGATAATAGTTTGAC
>CM031235.1:217845911-218046021 GCA_018340775.1 Taxus wallichiana var. yunnanensis | reverse complement strand
CAAAACTTATTATTTTTAGTAAGGCTCATATGCCAATTTAATAATAAATATTTAATCATGTCTTCTTATATTTGGATTGAGATGAAATTTTTCATTAGATTAGGTATTTTCATATGGTTTCGCTTCAAATTTCAAGTGTTTTCGATCTCCAGGTAATTGCAAAAAGGATCTAAAAAGGCAAGTTTTTTCTCCTGAAATTTTAAATGGGATGTTATAAAAATTTAGGGTAGAAATGGAAGCTATTTTTAGATCATCTTCAATGAGTTCATGATTAGAATTTATGGGTAAAATTATAGGAAATGGAGCAAAAAGAAGGAGATATGAGCAAAAATGTGATTTTTGTAATAGGTTTTTGAAAATTTAGTAAGCATAACTAAATACTAGCAGCAATGAAGGAAAAGGAAATATTAAAAAGGATTTTAAAAATGGCTAGTGTATGTTTATACTCACCTCTTAACATTAACCTAGCTTTACACTCACCTTCTAATTCATCCTTGACCATTCCGGATTAACCCGGTTACATGGCATGATAGGGTGAGGGTTATAAGCCTTAAGAGACAAAGGGACTTAAAGGGGTGATAATGTGTGAAGGAGTTAAGTATTCACAAGAGGGGGAAACATAATCAAGTTGGGATGCCGAGGAATCATACCTAGTGAGAATGTTACAAGCCCAAGTGACAAAGGGAGGGGTAAGTACACAAAGTCACAACAATTCTGGACATAAAAACTGAAATTCATGAACCACTTATCATGGTTTATATACCACGATCACGGCCCTGAATTCTCACCCGGTAATTACTAAAACCTAAAACCACGATCAGCTGGTTCAAACCGCAAGCGGTTATAAGCAGTGATCGCGTGGAACTACGAGACTAAAATTATGAACTTGCTACGAGCCTAAAACCCGAGACTAAAATTATATGAACGATCGTCCGCGACTCCTTATTTTCCCCATTTTTCATTTCAAACAACAATTTTTCCTATACGTTTTTCACTCGAGCTTTGAATACCACCTCAAAATTGCTCATTGGACTTCTAGATAGTGATAGATTCAACCATTTGACCAAGACGAGGAGGTAAGCCCCCGATTTTAATCATTTTTTTTGCATTTTAGGTTTTTTTTGCATTTTAGGTTATTTTTTTACATTTTCATGGGTTTTTTGAAATGTTTGTTTATGTATACAATTTTCTTGTTTTATCAGTTGGTTGGAAAACTCAAAATCATGCAAACCATCAAAAAAATCCTCAAACCCATCGAACATTCCTCAAAACCCTCCGAACATTCGTCAATACTCCTCCTCCAAACATTGATGCACCTCCTATGGCTCCTTCCGTCCCCACCGATCCAAAGAGAAAGCAACACAAGATAATATCATTGGGAAGAATATAAGAAAATAAAATTTTCATTGAGAACCTAATTTAGACTATAAGACAAAATCATGCTACAAATCCATCCTCGCATGACTTTAGCCAATACATCAAACATCGATTGGTGAAGTCGAGTCCACAACCAAATAAATACATAGATGGAATATCTTTAGAGGTGATCGTAGGTGATGGTATGTGGATAAAATATCCCATGCGGTCGTAAAAGACAAAAAAATGGAAAAGACCTCATTTTTGTATTATTTACCAACCCTAAACCAATGCCCCTACGCTACTTGCAAACGGCTCAATCCATTAAGGTGCCACGATGACCAAATCAAAACAATTTTTTGGGACCGATGGTGGATAGTTTTTATTATCCACCATGCAACAACAATGAGGTTCCTATTTTTTTTGAAGAAATTAGATTGCAAGTTCAAGCTGAATGAGGTCCCAAATTATTTTGACTTTTCCGACTTTTTTGGTCGAGGAGGTGGCTCGCACAGTAGTGACCTAAAGGCATGATATGTCAACCTAGGATCTCACATGCCTCAAAACCCTCATTGCCTTCAGTTATCCCTCCTAAAGTGAATGAGGTTGTGGAGATTCATACATCGTATGCACGAGGGAGCTCAATCGACACTCCGACCCAACATAAAGTGACCAGCATTATATCTAGTGGTGTTGGTGGAGGTTCCATTTCTAGTGCACAACACCACCGTGCATCATGTGGTGTAGTATGCAATGCGGGTGAGACATGATTTGCTGGTTCAAGGTGGATTTCTTTTCTATGATGAGATGTGGGGTATGTTTTTAGAACTCGGTGCCACGATATTGGTCTTTCACAGGTAAATTTCAAATAAATATAAATAATATATATATACAATAGTTTAATTCACATGTTTGAGATATATATATATATATATATATATGATTGTACGTCATGTACATACATGTAAAAAAATAATTTTTATTTTATTTTAAATAGAAAGAGCTAATTGAAGGAAACATCTCAAGATCAACATGCTAAGTTACTACGTGAAAGCAAAGGTGTTTCAAATGTAAGTTTCAAGTCAGACAACCTTATTTTTTTAATTTCATTTGATCGCACTAGATTATTATTATAATGTTTCATGTATATGTTATACATAGTAATATGTCTCTCTTTATACACAGGAGCCCTGATGGGTCATCATCTCGCTGAGAACCGAGGCTACCGGCACACCTCACGTGAGTTTTACGCAGTTAGTAAATCTCTTTACACTTTGTTTCTAATTACTACAAGTTCTCATGGATTACATGCTTGGACCCTCGTGCTATGTGGTGCACACCATGTAGATTTTAATATTGATTTGTACATGTTCTTTCAGATAGCTTATGACTAGTAAAGGGACTCCTCCATATATGCAAACTATGGAGGCTATCAGAGATACTTGCCATAAGATTCGTAGATCCACTAATCGAGGTACTATTTTTCAAGTTTGTTAAATTTTGCAGAGTTCATTATTTCTTATTACTTAAATCTACAATATCAAATTTTGTATGTATGTGAAATATTTATTTTGAAAATTAATTATCCGTATGTAGCTTACCCTCGGTGAGTCTATTGTTGTCCCTGTGATGCGTCAACAACAAATTGATAGGGATCATGACATTGTGGTAATATTTCACATGCATTTTAACTAAATGTACAAGTTTCTAAATTTTCAATGTATTTTAAAATTTTGGGTGTTAAAAATTGTTGTTTATGAATGTGCAAAGTTAGGTCAGTATTCTTAGAGACACCTCGGACCCACATGGATGAAATCCGTAGAGGCATCTCTCTCCACTACATCCCTAGGTCGTGGGACGTGCTACTTCTAGCAAGCGAAGAGATGGAAGATGTTTCATGAGTAGATTCATAGTCCACTCGATGTACACACACACACACACACACACATATATATATATATATATATATGGGCCATCTCGGTCCCCTAGTGAAAATGTTTCTTCATATAGTCTATATATATATATATATATATAGCCTTTCACGACTCACCCGTGGTCCCATATGCACATTATGACACACTTAGTTCAAGATGTACACATACATTATGAACTTATGTATATATTTTCGAGACATGCATATGGAGCACACTAATTTTTTTTAATCTTTATAATCCATGTGTGTTGGTTTTCATAACGATAAATCTTAACTATATATGTTTGATTTGATTTCATTTACATGTATGATATCCTTCCATGTATGTTTTCAAAACCATTTAAATTAGTTCTTTGATATATGTAAGTTTGATTTAAATATTTAATCATATATTCTTGTATTTGGATTGAGATTAAATTTTTTCATTAGATTAGGTATTTTCATATGATTTCCTGCTTCAAATTTCAAGTGTTTTCGATCTCTAGAATTGCAAGGATCTAAAAAGGCAAGTTTTTTCTCTGAAAATTTAAATGGGATGCTATAAAAAATTAGGGTACCAATGGAAAATATTTTTAGATCATCTTCAAGGAGTTCATGAGTAGAAGTCACGGGAAAAATTGGCATAGGGAAATGGAGCAAAAATGAAGGAGATATGAGCAAAAATGTGATTTTTGCAATAGGGTTTCTTGAAAATTTAGTAGCATAACTAAATACTAAAGCAGCAATGAAGGAAAATGTAATATTAAAAGGTATTTAAAAATGGCTAAGTGTATGTTTATACTCTCACTCGTTAACATTAACCTAGCTAACTCACCTTCTAACTCATCCTTGACCATTTCGGATTAACCCGGGTTACATGGCATGACAGGTAGGGTTACAAGCCTTAAGTGACAAAGGGAATTAAAGGGGTGATAATGTGAGAAGCGGGTTAAATATTCATGAGACGGGGAAACATAATCAAGTTGGGTGCTTTGAGGAATTGAATACCTAGTGAGAATGTTACAACTCAAGTGACGAAAAAGGAGAGATTTCATGTGGTGGTACATTCCGATCTCCCAAGTTGAAAAGGGTAAAATTTGACAGTAAGCTCTTTATTAGTATTCTTAGGTTCCACCCATCGCATGAAGAATCCTCCTCTCAATGAAGAATCAACTCATGTCTTCCTCCATGGAAGATCTTGAATTATGATTCTTTCCATAGCAGTATCATCTTGTTGAATGGAAACTACAAATGAAACTTTCTCATCTTCCAAGATGTTCACATGCTCCAATGTGTTGAGTCAATTCTCGGGAACGGCATTGATATTTCCACATTGACTAAAATATTTTTCATTTAACTATTCATAGGATTCTAGAGATATAACCTATGATCTCTACAAGGCTGAACTAAAATATTGACTATCAAGGAAAGGGTCACAAATATGTCAGCAAACTAATTATTAAAATTTGAATCAAGATTCTTCATGTGGAATTATTCTCCATGAGAGGAGTACTCAAGATCATGCATTCTTTGTGCCAAGATCTTCCAAAAATTTTGATCCATTCTCCTCATGGGATTCAAAATCAGAAATAGCTTCTTTTAGAGCATCAAACCTGTAATTGATGGTATGGGACAAAATGTCATACAAGTTCTCTCGCGCCGATGAAAACACACAAGAGCTCACGAAGGAATGAGAATCAAAATTATTCATCTCACTCGCAAATGGGAGATTATTTTCTCAATGGAATTTCTCTTTTCGATCTCAACTCTATTCCTATTGATTTTCAAATATATGACCAAGAACAATTTAAACAAAGAGATAATATCAGAAATAGATCAAGTTCCCTTTTCAAGGATCATGCTCACCCATGGTCACATGTCCTTCTTTGTAGTATGAATGCTTGATCTTGCTTGATGGACTCGGGGTCAAGTTTCAGACGGGATACATTACTTCAATTTGAGGCAGAGATGATTAATCTCATGCAATCAATGATGGTACTTATGAATAAAAGGTCCTCACACATGTGTTCCCTTAATTGTTTGATGATTTACTTATTTTCCTAATTTTGTGTCTAGTGATCTGTGATGAAGAATCCTATTACAATGCAAAAACAATGAGCATGTAATCACATAGCTGGGCAAAGAGAGGATGGTGAGAGATCACCACAAAAACATAGCTCAAGAGAGAAAACAAAGCATAGTGATGAAGTAGTTCTAAGAGGCCGAGGAAAGTCCAAAGAGAACAGAGGCAAGTCCAAAGAGAACAGGAGAGATGGAAGGTAAACAAGTGACATTGAATGTTTTGAGTCCTAGGAAATGAACGAGGTAAGGAGGAGAAGTCATGCCACAAGACGTCATGGCACCAAACCGACCGCACCGGCACCTCCGGGTGGCTAATTGAACGCTAGATGAGGTGGTTTTTCGGTGCAAGACAAAGTCGTTGCTTCGGCTACTTCATTCTCGCGTAGTCCTTTAAGAGCCTTCGAGACCAAAATATCGCTCAACTTCGACTGGGTGACTACTCGTGACTCCATGGCACCTAGAGATGGCTCATCATATCCAACACCTCAAGGCAGTGGACCCTCTAGAAAATCCTCTCTCAATTTTTTTCCTTCTCATTTCAAAGTGCTCGCTTGCCCTATTGTTTAAACGCATGAACTAGTGCAAGCTAAGCAAGTGATTGGTCATTCAAATGCTATATTTTGCAAACGGTGGGTCATGGCACCGAACCAACTACCCAACATGTTTGGGTGGCTAGTGAATGCTAGAGGAGGTAGTTTTTGGTGAGTGAAAATTTCGTTGGTTCTCGGGGCTACTTCATTCAAAGCGTAGTCTCTTAAGAGTCCTCGAGACGAAAATATCGTTCAACTTCAATAGGTGACTACTCGACTGTGGCACCTAGAGATGACTCATCTTATCTCGACACCTTTACATGGGGACCTCTACAAAATCCTCTCTCTATTTTTTCCTTCTCATTTTGGTGCTCTCGCCCTATTGTTTGCAAACGTGTGAAATAGTGTAGTTAGAGCTGTTGATTGATCGTCAAACGCTATATTTTGTAAACGGTGGGTCATGGCACCGAAAATATTGTGCTCGCACATTTAGGTGGCTAGGTGAACACTAGATGAGGTGGTGTTTTGGTGCGCGATAAGGTCGTTGCTAGAAATTTCGGCTACTTCATTCGGGGCGTAGTCCCTTAAGAGCCTCGAGACCAAAATATCGCTCAAATTCGACGGTGACTACTCGGCCTCCGTAAAGACTAAGAGATGCTTCTTATGATCTGAAACCTCAAAGATAGGACCCTATACAAAATCCTCTCTCGCTTTTTTTTCCTTCTCGCTTTAAGTGCTCTCGTTTTGCCTCTATTGTTCGCAAATGCGCAAATAGTGCAAGCTGAGCTTAGTGATTGGTCCAAATGCTATATTTTGCAAATAGTGGGTCGTGGCACCGAACCAACTATGCCAACACATCCGGGTGGCCAAGATGAACACTAGAGGAGGTTGTGTTTTTTTGTGCGACAAGGTCATTGCTTCCGGCTACTTCTGCTCGTGCGTAGTCCCTTAAGAGCCCCGAGACCAAAAATATCGCTCAACTTCAACAAGTGACTACTCGTGACTGCGTGGCACCTAGAGATGGCTCATCTCATCTAACACCTTGGCGTAGGGACCTCTACAATATCCTCTCTCAGCTTTTTTCCTTCTCATTTCAAAGGCTTCACCGCCATATTGTTTGAAACACGTAAAATAGTGCAAATGAAGCCAAAATGATTGGTCATTCAAACGCTATATTTATCAAACGGTGGGTCATGGCACCAAACCGACAACACCGGCATGTCCGGGGTGGCTAGGTGAATTCTAGAGGAGTTTGTTTTTTTGTGCACGACAAGGTCATTGCTTCCTGGCTACTTCATTCTGGGCGTAGTCCCTTAAGAGCCCTCGCACCAAAATATCATTCAACTTCAACGGTGACTACTTGGAATCAAGTGGCACCTAGAGATGCCTCGTCTAATCGACACCTCAACATAGGGACCTCTACAAAATTCTCTCTCAATTTTTTCCTTCTCATCAGGTGCTCTCGCTACCCTATTGTTTGCAAATGTGCAAAATAGTGCTGGAGCGTGATTGGTTTGTCAAACTCTATATTTTGCTAACGGTGGGTCGTGGTAATCGAACCGACTACGTTGACATGTCCGGGTGGCGAGGTGAATACTAGAGGAGGTGGTGTTTAGGTGCACAACAAGGTCATTGCTTCCGGCTACTTTGTTCGGGCGTAGTCCCTTAAGAGCCCCGAGACGAAAAATATCGCTCAACTTCGATCGGGGTGACTACTCTGACTCCTGGCACCTAGAGACGTCTCATCTTATCCAACAACTTTGCGTAGGGACCCTCTAAAAAATTATCTCTTGGTTTTTCCTTCTCATTTTGGTGCTCTACCCTATTGTTTCGCAAACACGTGAAATAGTGCAACTGGAGCCATGTATTGGTTGTCAAACGCTATATTTTGCAAGTGGTGAGTCATGGCACCAAACCAACTCGTGTCGTCAAAAAGTCCTGGGTGGTAGGTGACTCGCTAGAGGATGTGGTGTTTTGTGCACTGACAAGGTTGTTTCTTCTCGAACTACTTCATTCGGACGTAGTCCATTAAGATCCCCGAGACCAAAATATTGTTCAACTTTTGACGGTGACTACTCGTACTGTGGCACCTAGAGATTCCTCATCTTATCCGACACCTCGATGTAGTGGACCTCTACAATAGCCTCTCCCGTTTTTTTCCTTCTCATTTCTGCATTACTCTGGTGCCCTATTGTTTGCAAACGCATGAAATAGTGTAGTTTGAGCTAGTGTAAGGTTGTCGTGGCACCAAACCGACTACACCGATATGTCCTGGGTGGCTAGGTGAATGCTAGAGGAGGTGGTGTTTTGGTGTATGACAAGGTCATTACTTTTCAGATACTTCGCTCGGGCGTAGTCCCTTCAGAGCCCCGAGACCAAAATATCATTCAACTTTGACTACGTGACCAAAATATCGCTCAAGATTTACAAAATTTTCAAACTTTACAACATTTTTAAAATTTACAACTTTTTCAAAATTTAAAACTTTTTCAAAATTTACAATATTATCAAAATTTACAACATTTTCAAAATTTACAACTTTTTCAAAATTTACAACTTTTTCAAACAATGAAAGCTTTTTTTTTAGCTTCGACAATTTATAATTCTCTACTAATAGTGTCAAGCACGTGAAGGTGGAAGCTTTTTCGGCACCACTAACCTAAACATAAAAGTGTTAGTCAAAGAAATTTAAGTTTCAAATCAAAACCATATACTATCTATATATAAAAGATACACAAATTTAAAATAAAATATATTCAAAGTAAAGTCTAGATCTTTAAACTAATATATATATAATATATATATATATATATATTAAAAAGAAATTATATATACCAGACATGAGCATTGAAAATTCATTCCAATGAACCATCATGATCGATCTACTCGAATAATGCGTACAAGATTGCTTCATGATCTCGACTCTTGAACCTTCCAAAGAATCTTGTTATTAGGCCTTCCTCGATATCAATACAGCTGAATATTTTTCGCTAGAACTAGATGTGAATATAAGAGTATTTTCTTGTGTGTCTCAAAGTCTTCAAACACCTAAATAGAGGAGTTTTTTTAATGGATACCATCAATCCAAGTTCCAAGAACTATCACTCGACCCCGTAGGATACTCAATATCTTCGCCATCTATAATAGGAGAAGTCAACTTCTTTCCTTCCTCGATTCAAGGACATAAGAAATAGTATGTTCCTTCTTCATTGTCTTTTTGTCGCAATCACTTCAAACACATGTCCTACAAAAACCAAAGGTTGAACAACTCAAATTTAAATTACATATTAAAATTTCAATGGACATAACTCAATACAAAAATAAATAAATAACCATAAATACCTTGTCGCACCAAAATCAAAATTTAATCAAAGTCCTTGGATGTTGTAACTTCATCTACAGAAACAAGTCGTAATGCTTGTGGAGGTTAATAACTAGGAAGCGGAGTTAGAGGCCTACAAATCCATCCATCCACCCATTCTTCTTAATCACACTCAGTAGTGACAAATTCAATACAAGATGCACAAAAAGATGTCAACTTTCTTGTCCATATGGCCAACGAAGTAGCATCTGAGCTACAAAACGAGTGCATATCACTGGATCCAGTGAGTGTCGTATAATCCTGGTAGTTAGCAATTTGTTGTTCCTTTATCAACCAAAAATATCTACAAACTGTGGAATTTTCTTGAGAACCTCAAACCATGTTGTCAGTACACCATTCCACTATGCTCTTTGCATCTTTTAGTTTAACACCATCTTTATACTTCAACTCTTCTCTTGTAAGAGCTCTTTTCACACATGCCCTTGCACCGTCATGCTCTCCTTTTCCATGTCTAGCCTCAGTGAAACTCCAAATATATTGCACACCCATCTTGACGTGCATTCTACTCATCCAATAAAACATTCATGCATTCTTAAACTGAGACGTGCAATTATCTCGACCATATATAATGTTTTTGAAGTGGATGTCCCTATCGACAAGTTTCCATAAAATAACCGGAAACACCCTCGCACAAATTTAGTAGAATGAGTATGATCATCACCGATATAAAATTGGTACTCTCTTAAAAAAATTTGATCATTCTCTCAGCATCTGTTAGGAGAATGTAGAAATGCTATATGCACAAAAATGGCAACTTGTACCGAGTTGTAATATTGCGATCAACCTCCATTTGTGGTTGCAATGTGTAATTGTCTACAAAATCGACCACCGAAACAATAGTACCAATAGAAATGTGTCTTTGGATAGCTTGAACTATTCATCCAACTATCGAGCTCTATGTGTATGCCTCGCATACTCATAAAAATTTCATCCTTAAATTTTCTCAAAATTGGAAAACAGGATTTGTTCTCAGAACTAGCTAACATGATTTAGACTTTTTCCATCTTTCAACTCTTATGCAACTGATTTATATTTATCAAACTCAACTAAAATATTTCCTATTGTACCTTCAATTTTCTCATGGATGTAACTTTCTAATTTAGGTAATCCACCGCATATACTACAACTTTCATCTAAACAATCGAGACTATAAAAAAATTGTCTAACTACTTTTTCACAAAATATAGTAGGAATGAAATCCCTCGAAGATATTGGTGGAACTTGAACACCACATTCTAATAAAAAGTTTCATAATAAAAATTAGAATGAATACGTAAAAATTTAGCATAATGCATCGCAAATTTAACATGTTGCCGACAACAACAAATGGTGCGAGTGTGTTTATTTTCACATAGAATGGTTTCAACATTTCAAAAAAATATTGACTAATTTTAATTTCTAGATTCTATTGTTCAAAGTTACGAAAAATTGAGTTTGAGTGATATCTAAGAAATGCTTTGGATATGGTTCACGATTAGTAGAACCAACTCTATTTTATAACATCTCTTGTATTATGTGAAACTCTAGTGTTATCATGCCAAAATTTAATAACAACTTCTCTTATAACATCGAATTATTTTTGTCCTTACGCGATGCTCTAGTAGAAAATTCCTAAAAATTGGCATTATTGAGTGATCAAGGATATTATGTCTTTCAATTACTTTCATTAGATTTTTTTATTAACTTTCAACATTCGAATTGTTTGCGTAATCAAATGTTGTTTTTTTATTGATTCACTTACAACACTAGTCAGCAAGTACACAATGCACAATATTACTATCCCCCTAGTGCGTCTCGACACCAAGAGTGTGATATGCATCATGAAGGTTTTCAATTATTGTAGAGGTTTGACCACATATATAAGATGTTGTCAATCCTAAGGTGTTTAATGTAGGTATCACTTTAATCAATTTCATCAAACTAACAAACAACTTACATATTTGGGAATCATTTAAAATTAGAAAATGATTATCCTAAATTTCAAAGTGGGATTTTCTTCCGATTTTCATTCGTAAAGTTTGTAAGACATTGGTTTCAAAATGTTTTCATCAATTTCAATAAAACAATTAGGTTTCTTACGTAAAAATTGGACGTGTTTTTGTCAAATTTTTCTTGTCTACAATTTCAACATGAATTTCCTTATTCACATGTTCATTTTCTCCTTCAATTTCAACATTTTCTACATCATGAGTATTTAATTCTTCTTCAACATCGACAAGAAAAACATCTTCATCATGAGTATTTAATTCAACTTCAACATCGACAAGAGAAACATTACCTAGTTCTTCATTGCTTACAATAGTTGGGGTCAAGATGAACCTCTTCTTGATTCATGAAGTTTCCGCATTCGCTCAAGCATTTTGAATTTTTTGGCTTCTAGTTCGCTTTTGGTATTTTTTTACTTAATGACTTCCTTTTTTGACTTCGTTTTTTTGTCTCCCATGATGTTTTGCTTCCGGTGATAAGAAAACATGCGAAAAAAACATAATTTTTGTAGTAATTCATACGGTAAGGTCGAGAGTACAAATCACATGGTAATTCAGATATTGGGATGTGTGTAAATATGATTTATGAACCATGAGTGTGCTTTATAACTGTGATCATGGTTTATAAAGCGTGCTCGCATTTTGTGTTAAAAAACTGCAATCACGGTTTATAAACCGCGATCACGGATCTATCTACCGAACTTAAGCCTAAGAAAATCTTTGTTTTTCCCCAACCAAATCTATGGAAGGTCATTATGAAGTGTAAAACGTCAAAAACCTCAAATCGCTTCTTCCAAAGACTTGAACCATGCTAAAAATAGAAAACATTTCACAAAAATGGTGCCCTCGCAGTAGGGAGACTGTTAGCTTTTCATAGAAATATTGATTTTAAAGTGAATAGAATAAGATAAATATCATTTTATAATTTTTTACTAATAATAGGTCTTTAAGACATTTTTCCCGTGATTGTTCGTGTCTACACGTTTAAGACTATAAATTTTGTTTTGCTTATCAAAATATGATAAAACTTATACCATCCCAAGCGTGGACAAATTCTATACACGTTAAAAATATATATATTTGATTTTGATATTTTTTGATATAGTTATGGTGAGCAAATGGAAAGCGCCGCATTTTCTAAATATTTTCAGACCACTTTCACGGAAAAAATTATAAAAAAATATTGCTCAAAAAATACAAAATAAAATCCATCCCAAGATAGACAACTACATCTAACGTTTCACCAAAGAAAAAAAAAAACAAGATTTGGTCATCCAAAATGCGGCAAACGGACTACAATCTTATAAGTTTTTTCAAAAAAAAAAAAAACTAAGTCATATAATTTTAAGTGTATAAATAAGCTAAACTTGTCCGCTTTTTTAAAAAATAGTATTTTAGAAACTAGATTCGAATTCTACGATTCATATTTATATAATTTTTTCTAATTTAGAGTGCGCGTATAACTAATAATCCCTACAAGTTGAGATTTCGATGTTTTTTTGCAATATGACGTCCACGGATGACCCTATATTTGTCCATCAACTTCCCGCACTTACCCGGAGACATTTCATGTGGTGGTGCATTCTCGATGTCCCAAGTGAAAAGGATAAAAATTTGATAAGAAGCCCTTATTAGTATTCTTAGGTTCCACCCATCACATGAAGAATCCTCCTCTAATGAATAATCAACTCATGTCTTCCTCATGGAAGATCTTGAATGATGAGGCTTTTCCATAGACCATCTTGTTGAGTCCGGAAACTACAAATGAAACTTTCTCATCTTCCAAGATGTTCACATGCTCCAATGTGTTGAGTCAATTCTCGTGAATGGATTTGATATTTCCACATTGACTAAAAATATTTTTCATAACTCTTCATAGATTATATATATATATATATATATATATAACCTATGATTTATACAAGGGCTTCTAAAGTATCACTATTCAAGGAAAGGGTCACAAATATTTTCCCGAATCAATTCTTAAAATTTGAATCCTAAAGATTCTTCGTGTGGAATTATTCCCCTGGAGAGGAGTACTAAGCTCATACATTCTTGTGCCAAGATCTTCCAAAATTTTGATACATCCTCCTCATGGGATTCAAAATTAGAAATAGCTTCTTTTAGAGCATCAAACCTCTAGCTGATGGTATGGGACAAAATGTCATACAAGTTCTCTGAGTCAGATGAAAACACACCAGAGCCCACCAAGGAATGAGAATAAAAATTATACATCTCACTCGCAAATGGGAGATTATTTTTCCAATGGAATTTATCTTTCTTGTTCTCAACTCTATTCCTATTGATTTTCAAATATATGACCAAGAACAATCTAAACAAAGAGATAATATCAGGAAATAGATCAAGTTCCCTTTTTCAAGGATCATTCTCACCCAATGGTCACATGTCCTTCTTTGTAGTATGAATGCTTGATCTTGCTTGATGGACTGGGGGGTTGAAGTTTCAGATGGGAGACATTGCTTCAATTTGAGGCAGAGATGATTAATCTCATGCAATCAATGATGGCACTTATGAATAAAAGGTCCTCACACATGTGTTCCCTTAATTGTTTGATGATTTACTTATACTCCTAATTCTGTGTCTAGTGATATGTGATGAAGAATCCTATTACAATGCAAAAACAATGAGCATGTAAGCACATAGTCAAGAGAAGATGGAGAGAGATCACCACAACAACATAGCTCAAGAGAGAAAAGTAAGAGTAGTGATGAAGAACCTAAGAGGATAGAGGCAAGTCCAAAAAGAACAAGAGAGATGGAAGGTAAACAAGTGACATTGAATGTTTTAGTCCTAGGAAATGAACGGAGGTGAGGAGTGAGAAGTCATGCCTCAAGACTTCATGGCACCGAACCAACTACATGGCACATATGGATGGCTAGGTGAACACTAGAGGAGGTGCTGTTTTGGTGCATGGTAAGGTCATTGCTTTGCCCGGCTACTTCTGCTCGGCGTAGTCCCTTAAGAGCCCCGAGACCAAAATATCATTCAACTTTGACGGTGACTACTCTGAGTCCATGGCATCTAGAGAGACCTCATCTAATCCGAGTCCTCGGTGTAGGGACCCTCTATAATAGCTCTCTCTATTTTTTCCTTCTCATGTCAAGGTTTCGCCATCCTATTATTTGCAAACACGCGAAATGGTGTAGTTTAAGCCGTTGTAAGTTTGTCAAATGCTATATTTTACAAACGCTGGGTCATGGCACCAAACCGACTACACCGACACGTCCAAGTGACCAAGTGAATGCTAATAGAGGTGGTTTTTTGGTGCGTGACAAGGTCGTTGCTTCAGGGTACTTCATACGAGCATAGTCCTTAAGAGCCTCGAGACGAAAATATCATTCAACTTCGACGGTGACTACTCGACTGCGGGCACCTAGTGATGCCTCGTCTAATCTGACACCTCAAAGTGTAGGGACCCTATATAATAACATCTTTCATTTTTTTCCTTCATATGGGTGCTCTCGCTGCCCTATTGTTTCAAAACGCATGAAATAGTGCAGGTTTGAGCAAACAGTAAGGTTTTTAAACTCTATATTTTGCAAATAGTGGGTCATGGCACCAAACCGACTATGCCAACACATCCGGGTGGCCATATGAACGCTAGAGGAGTTTGTATTTTAGTGCGTGACAAGGTCATTGCTTCCGGATACTTCGTTCTGGGAGTAGTCCCTTAAGATCTCCGAAAAAATATCGCTCAATTTGACGGGTGAGTACTACTGCACTCGTGGCACCTAGAGATGCCTCATCTAATCCAACACCTTAATGTAGGGACCCCTACAATATCCTCTCTCGGTTTTTTCCTACTCATTTGCGTGCTCTCGCTGCCCTATTGTTTGCAAACACGTAAAATAGTGCAGTTAGAGCAAGTGTAAGGTTGTCAAACATGATATTTTGCAATTGGTGAGTCATGGAACAAAATTGACTATGCCGACATGTTTAGGTGGCTAGGTGAATGCTAAAGGTGGTGGTATTTCAGTGCGCAAAAAGGTCGTTGCTTCCGGTCTACTTCGTTCGGCATAGTCCCTTAAGAGCCCTGAGACCAAAATATCGTTTAACTTCGATGGGTGACTACTCAGACTCTCTTGCACCTAGAGATGCCTCATTTTATCTGAAACCTCAACATAGGGACCCTCTAGAATAGGCTCTCTCAGTTTTTTCATTCTAATATCGGTGCTCATCGCTCTATTGTTTGCAAACGCGTGAAATAGTGCAGTTTAAGCCAGTGTAAGGTTCTCAAACGCTATATTTTGCAAATGGTGGGTCGTGGCACCAAAATGACTGTGCCAACATGTGTGGGTGGCTAGGTGAATGCTAGATGAGGTGGTGTTTCGATGCATGACAAGGTTTTTTTACTGGGCTACTTTGTTCGGGCATAGTCCCTTAAGAGCACTGAGACCAAAATATCGTTCAACTTCGACGGGTGACTACTTAGACTCCATGGCACCTAGAGATGCCTCATCTGATTTGACACCTGATGTAGGGACCCCGTACAATATAACTTCTCATTTTTTTCCTTCTCATTTCAGTGCTCTCGCTGCCCTATTGTTTGCAAACACACGAAATAGTGCAAGAGAGCCAGTGTAAGGTCACAAACACTATATTTTGTAAACATTGGGTCATGACACTGAAACGACTATGCCGACACGTTCAAGTGGCCAGGTGAACGCTAGAGAAGGTAGTGTTTCGGTGTGCGACAAGGTTGTTGCTTGCGGGCTACTTTGTTTGAGCGTAGTCCCTTAAGAGCCCTAAGACGAAAATATTATTCAACTTTCGATAGGTGACTACTCTGAGTCTCGTGGTACCTACAGATGCCTCGTCTAATCCAACAACTTGGCATAGGGACCCTCTACAATAGTCTCTCTTAGTTTTTTACTTCTCATTTCCATGATCTCGCTCCCCTATTATTTGCAAACACGTGAAATAGTGTAGTTAGATCCAGTGTAATGTTGTCAAACGCTATATTTTACAAATGGTGGGTCATGGCACTAAACCAACTATACCCACACATCTGGGTGGCTAGGTGAATGCTAGAGGATGTGGTGTTTTGGTGTGCGACAAGGTCGTTGCTTCTAGGCTACTTTGTTAAGGTGTAATTCCTTAAGAAAATATCGCTCAACTTCGACGGTGACTACTCTGACTCAGTGGTACCTAGAGATGCCTCGTCCGATCCAAAACCTCCACATAGGACCCTCTAGAATATCCTCTCTTAGGTTTTTCCTTCTCATATCGATGCTCTCACTGCCATATTGTTTGCAAATGCGTGAAATAGTGCGGCTTTTGAGCCTAAGTGTAAGGGTTTCAAACGCTATATTTTGCAAACAGTGGGTCGTGGCACCAACCAACCGTGTCGACACATTTGCATGGCTAGGTGAATGCTAGAGGAGGTGGTGTTTTGGTGCACGACAAGGTTGTTGCTTTCGGGCTATTTTGTTCTGGGCGTAGTCCTTAAGAGCCCCGAGACCAAAATATCGTTTAACTTCGACGGTGACTACTACTCAAAGTCCGTGGTACCTAGAGACGACTCATCGATCCAAAACCTCGCATAGGGACCCTCTACAATTTCTCTCTCTTGGTTTGTTCCTTCTCATATCGGGTGCTCTCGCCACCCTATTGTTTGCAAACATGTGATATAGTGTAGTTGGAGCTAGTGTAAGGTTGTCAAATGCTATATTATGTAAATGGTGGGTCATGGCAGCCTTAACCAAATGCGCCGACATGTCCGGGTGGCTAGATAAACACTAGATGAAGTGGTGTTTAGGTGTGCGACAAGGTCGTTGCTTTCAGCTACTTGCTCGGGTGTAGTCCCTTAAGAGCCATGAGACCAAAATATCATTCAACTCGACGGGTTACTACTCGTGACTCGTGGCACCTAGAGACGTCTTGTTCGATCCAACACCCTGCAGTAGGGACCCTCACAATAGCCTCTCTCGCTTTTTTCGCTCCCAGATCGGTGCACACGCTGTAGGTATGGTATTGTAAACACTTGGGGAGGAGTCGTTTTCAAAAATTAAAACTTTTTCAAAATTTACAACATTTCAAAATTCACAACATTTTCAAAATTTACAACTTTTTCAAAATTTACAACTTTTTCAAAATTTACAACATTTTCAAAATTTACAACTTTTCAAAATTTACAACTTTTTCAAAATTTACAACTTTTTCAAAATTTACAACATTTTCAAAATTTACAAATTTTTCAAAATTTACAACTTTGTCAAAATTTACAACTTTGTCAAAATTTACAACTTTTTCAAAATTTACAACTTTTTCAAAATTTACAACTTTTTCAAACAATGAAATCTTCTCTTAGCTTCGAGAATTTAAAATTCTCTACTAAGCTACAACCAAAGGTGAAGGTGGAAGCTTTTCTCGCACCACTAGCCTAAACATAAAAGTGTTAGTCAAATAAATTTAATTTTCAAATCAAAACCATATACTATTGATATATTCAAAATACACAAATTTAAAATAAAATATATTCAAACTTAAATCTAAATCTTTAAACTAACATATATATGTATATATATATATATATATATATATATATATATATATATATATATAAAAGAAATTATATATACCAAACATGAGTATTGTAAATTCATTCCAATGAACCATCAGATTGGATCTACTCGAATAGCAGACAAGATTGCTTCATGATATGACTCGAACTTTCCAAAGAATCTTGTTATTAGGCCTTCCTCGATATCTATACAAGCTGAATATTTGTCGCTAGAACTAGATGTGAATATAAGAGTATTTTCTGTGTGTCTCAAAGTCTTCAAACACTCAAACATAGGAAATGGATACCGTCAAGCCAAATTCCAATAACTACCACTAACCCTATAGGATACTCAATATCTTCGCCATCTATAATAGGAGAAGTCAACTTCTTTCTTTCCTCAATGCAACGACATAAGAAATAGTCTGTTCCTTCTTCACTATCTTTTGTCGCAATTATTGCAAACACATGTCCTACAAAAAAATAAAGGTTGAACAACTCAAATTTAATTTAGATATTAAAATTTCAATGGACATAACTCAATATGAAAATTAAATAAATAACCATGTAAATATATTGTCGCACCAAAATCAAAATTTCATCAAAGTCCTTGGATGTGCAACTTCATCCGTAGAAACAAGTCGTAATGCTTGTGGAGTTTGATAACTAGGAAGCGGAGTTAGAGGCCTACAAATCCATCCATCCACCCATTCTTGTGAATCACACTTAAGTGACAAATTTGATATAAGATGCACAAAAACATGTCAACTTTCTTGTCCATACGGCCCACGAGGTAGCGTCTGAGCTACAAAATGAGTGCATATCACTAGACCCGGTGAGTATCATACAATCCTCGTAGTTAGCAATTTGTTGTTCCTCTATCAACAAAAAAAATCTGCGAACTGTGAAATTTTCTTGAGAACCTTGGGCCATGTTGTCAATACACCATTCCACTATGCTCTTTACATCTTTTGATTTAGCACCATCTTTGTACTTCAACTCTTCTTTCAAGAGCTCTTTTCACACATGCCCCGCACTGTCATGCTCTCCTTTCCATGTCTAAGCTCAAGTGAAACTCCAAATATGTTGCACACCCATCTTGACATGTATTCTGCTCATCCAATTAAACATTCATGCATTCTTAAACCGAGACGTGTAATTATCTCGACCATGTATAATGTTGTTTTAAGTGGATGTCCCTATCGTAAAAGTTTCCATAAAATAACTAGAAACACCCTTGCAAAAATTCAAGAGAATGAGAATGAGTATGATCATCACCGATATAAAATTGGTAGTTTAAAAAAATTTAATCATTCTTTGTCATCGTCAGAAGAATGTAGAAATGCTATATGCACAAAAATGACAACTTGTACCGAGTTGTAATATTGCGATTCAACCTCCATTTTTGGTTGCAATGTGTAATTCTCACAAAACTCGACCACTAAAACAATAGTACCAATAGGAAATGTGTCTTTGCATAGCTTGAACTATTCATCCAACCATTGAGCTCTATGTATATGCCTAGCATACTCATAAACAACTTCATCCTTAAATTTTCTCAAAAATTAGAAAAGGCATTTGTTTCAGAACTAGCTCATACCATTTAGACTTTTTCCATCTTTCAACTAGCATGCAACTGATTTATATTTATCAAACTCAACTAAATTATGTCCTATTGTACCTTCAATTTTCTCATGGATGTAACTTTCTAATTTAGGTAATGTCGATGTACTATAACTTCCATCTAAACAAACTATAAAAAAATTGTCCAAGCTTCTTTTTCACAAAATATAGTAGGAATGAAATCCCTAGAAGATATTGGTGGAACTTGAACACCACATTCTGATAACATAGTTTCATAATGAAAATTAGAATGAATACGTAAAAATTTAGCATAATGCATCGCAAATTCAACATGTTGCCTACAACAAGTGGTGCGAAAGCGTAGTTGATTTTCACATATAATGGTTTCACATTTCAAAAAACGTTGACTAATTTTAATTTCCAGATTCTCTTGTTCAAACTTATGAAAAAATTTAGTTTGAGTCATATCTAAGAAATGCTTTGGATGTGGTTCACGATTAGTAGAACCAACTCTCTATTTTATAACATCTCTTGTATTAGGTGAAACTCTAGTGTTATCATGCCAAAATTTAATAACTTCTATTATAACATCAAAATTATTTTTGTCCTTACGTAGTGCTCTAGAAGAAAATGCCCAAAAATCAGTGTTATTGAGTGATTGAAGGATATTACGTCTTTCAATTACTTTCATTAGAGTTTTTCAATTAACTTGCAACATTCGACTTGTTTGCGTAATCAAACATTATTTTTTTATTGATTCACTTACAACACTAGTAGCAAGTACACGACGCACAATATTACTATCCCTAGTGCATCTCTTGACACCAAGAGTGTGATATGCATCATGAAGGTTTTCAACTATTGTAGAGGTCTCACCACGTATATTAGATGTTTTCAATCCTAAGGTGTTTAATGTAGGTCTCATTTTAATCAATTTCATCAAACTAACCAACAACTAACATCTTTGGGAATCATTTAAAATTTCAAAATGATTATCCCAAATTTTAGTGGCTTTTTTTCTGATTTGTCATTTAGAAAGTTTGTCAAACATTGGTTTCAAAATGTTTTCATCAATTTTAATAAAAAAGTTAGGTTTCTTACATAAAATCCTAGGAGGTGTTTTTTTTTTGATTTTGCTTGTCTACAATTTCAACAAAATTTCCTTATTCACATTTTCATTGTCTCCTTCAATTTCAACATTTGCTACATCATGAGTATTTAATTCTTCTTCAACATTGACAATAAAAACATCTTCATCATGAGTATTTAATTCAACTTCAACATTGACAGTAGAAACATTACCTGGTTCTTCATTGCTTACAATAGTTGGGGTTGAAGATGAACCTCTTCTTGATTCACGAAGTTTTTGCATTCGCTCAACATTTTGAATTTTGTTGGCCTCTAATTCGTTTGGTTTTTTTTACTTAATGACTTCCTTTTTTGACTTCGTTTTTTGTCTCCCATGATGTTTTGCTTTCGTGATAAGAAAAAATGTAAAATAAAACATAATTTGCAAAGTAATTCATACGGTAAGGTCGTAGAGTAAATATCACATGATAATTTAGACATTGGAATGTGTGTAAATATGATTTATGAACTCATGAAAGCATGCTTTATAAAGCGCGATCACGGTTTATAAAGCGTGCTCGAGGTTTGTGTTAAAAAAATTACGATCGCACTTTATAAACCGCGATCGCAGATCTATCTCTGTCGAACCTAAGCCTCAGGAAATATTTGTTTTTCCCCAACCAAAGCTATGGAAGGTCATTATGAAGTGTAAAAGGACAAAAACATCAAATCTACTCTTCCAAAGACTTGAACCATGCAAAAAACTGAAAACATTTCACAAAAATGGTTCCATCGCATAGGGGAGACTGTTAGCTTCGTAGAAATATTGATTTTAAAGTGAATAGAATAAGATAAATATAATTTTATAATTTTTACTAACAATAGGTCTTTAAGACATTTTTTCCCGTGAATGTTCATGTCTACATTTAAGATCAGAATTTTTGCTTCGCTTATAAAAATGTGATAAAACTTATACCATCCCAAGCATGGACAAATTCTATACACGTTTAAAATATATATATTTGATTTCGATATTTTTGATATAGTTAGTTATGGCGGAAAACATAAAGCGCACCATTTTCTAAATATTTTCAGACCACTTTCATGGAAAAAATCATTAAAAAAGAATATTGCTAAAAAAATATAAAATAAAATCCATCCCAAGATAGACAACTACATCTAACGTTTCACCAAAGGAAAAAAAAAAACAAGATTTGGTCATCCAAAATGTGGGCAAATGGACTATAATCTTATAAGTTTTTTCAAAAAAACAAACTAAGTCATATAATTTTAAGTGTTTAATATAGCTAAACTTGTCCGTTTTTTAAAAAAATTAGTATTTTAGAAACTATATTCTAAATGCTACGATTCATATTTATATAAATTTTTCTAATTTTGAGTGCGCGTATTGCTAATAATCCATACAAGTTGAGATTTTACTTTTTTTTGCAATATGACGTCCACAGATGACCCTATATTTGTCCATCAACTTCTTGCACTTACCCCTCATGGTATTTCCTCCATATTCAAACCTAATTATTGTAGTCAACCACTCATATTGTTTTGAAAAAAAGAAGGATGGTTTTGAATGCCAAGAGGATAACTTATGTAGTCCATAAGAAATGGAAACATGGAGGTCCAACAAACCAAGACAAACTGGCCACTCAAGGTTTGGTGACACCAATGAAACAACCATCATTATGTGGTTGGTTGACATAAATACAATAATAAGAAGAAAATAAAATTTCATGTTCCCTTATTAAGATAAAAATCATAAAAGTATAAGTAATGAATGACATAAGGTGAGTTGATAATGAACAATCACCTATTGATATCAATTACATGTCTATGTCTGTAAACAAGATCTTTCTAATATATGCATTCTTCCTTTCAAAATGTTCTCTAAAGCAACATATTAAATTAACAAAGCTAAAGGATAATAAGAGAGCAACACAAAAAATACTTGCAAAAAGTTAACATATTAAAAAAAATAGAACATATCTTATTGCCTCGACAAACGTTTTCAATACACATGAAAATCAACATTAAAAAAATGGATTACCAAGGAAACACCATTCCAATGTTATGCACAACAATTCACATGAAGGTATTTGGAGCATAACCCATGTAATCCACGTGGCCAAATACTTTAGTAATATCAAACCCCGATTTCCCCAACTATCTATCAAGGCACAAACGTTATCCTCTATCTTCCCACAACCTCGCATTTTAAATCATGTCAAAAACTCGGCGGAGAGGATACACGGCCATCCTTGAATAAGGAGCTAGGTTATAATTTTTAGTATAGAAAACTCGTAATGTGAATATATATTTTTCCAATCAACCCAACTGAAAAGTTCAAAATTTCTATGTGATCCTCTATATAATTTAGTAGTCTACACAGATACCGAGGTTTCAAAGTGCAATCATGCTCCTTGAATGCTTAATTTTTACTAGACAAAATAGTCTTGATGATAGATAGAGTCTTTTACATGTTTAAACCCTACACCCGGCACTATTGGACGGGTTTATGTGAGTACAATTTGATCTATAGATATCGAATCTACAAGTTTCTTTCTTCTAAAATATATTAGTCCTTGAATAAAAAGTTGTGTCAATAATAAAGGTTTGAAGGCAAATTTTTATGAAGGAAAAAAATCACTTCACAAGCACAACCAATCAAAATGGTAAGCCTTCACATAAAGACGCCATCACGCTTTCGATTGAGTAGTTGTAATGCCCGTTTCTACGTTGCACGTGTTCATCCTTCGGCGATCGAGTGCTAAGCATGGAATGTCATTGTGCCTTCTTCGATCATTTGTGGGTTTCGCCTTGGTCACAAGGAATACTCGATCATCTCCCTCTTCATCGTGTTTGTTGGTGTCGTGTTGTCGTTGTGTTCTTTGGCCCTTGCTGGCCGCGTACACTTGTTACCTTTTTGTTGAAAAGACCTGGCCTTTAATTCATGCGTGGAGGAAGAACACTTACCACTCATTCTTGTTTAGGCAAGGCGTGTTGGTCTTTCCTTTGGTTTAAATGCCAAGTGGGGGCATTGGCCACTAGTCTTTTCAGCGACCTCTCAACCACTTAGACTGTATCTTTATGACCCGCCCTAATTTCTTTGACTTCCCGATGCCTTTGTCTCGCCTGCCTTGGGGAAGGAAACCCCTGTTTTGGGGAGCCTTTTGTTTGGTTTTAGTCTGGTTTTGCTCGAGCATTCCTGCCCTGGCCGCGTGAGGAGAGTGGACGGAGTCTTTTTTTTTTGTTTGTCTGTTCCAATGCGCATGCCTTTGCTGTGTTCCACTAGCATTTCTGCAGGCCATGACGAAAACGAAAAGGTCTCTATGGAGCTGCATAACCCCCAGACTACACGCAAAGAAGGTGTTAATGTTAATGAAGGTGAGCAGAAACT
This sequence comes from Taxus wallichiana var. yunnanensis, assembly GCA_018340775.1. NCBI lineage: Eukaryota > Viridiplantae > Streptophyta > Pinopsida > Cupressales > Taxaceae > Taxus > Taxus wallichiana. The sequence goes on along the minus strand of CM031235.1, from coordinate 218,022,187 downwards.
ACACTCCCCCGGGTCCCGGCATGTGAAAGAAGAGCAGGAAAGGGTTTTGGTGAGCGAGGTGTTGATTCAGACTAAGGAGGGCGAGGAGTTGGAAAATGTGGAGCTGCGCAGTTCGACTACAGTGGCATTGAAGGCCTGCAAGCCTAACTTTGCTTTGACTGAGCAGGAAATGCAGGAGGATGTTCACCGCCTCATTATGAGCGGCTATTTTTTCTTCATGCATGCCTGTTACTGTCGACACCAGAGATGGCGTTCACCTCATCTTTCAAGTTAGGAGCAGGAGTCCAAGGTTTTGGCATGTTGCGCTAGACCAGACTAACCTGCAACAAGAAAATAACCAGGTGGCAGGCATGTGTAGTTTGGTTGAAGCCGTTTGAGCGCTTCCAAACCAGCAGAAGGTCCAGCTATGTTGTTATCTGTGCAGTATCCATGCATCCTCAAATTCGGGATCCTTCTTCAAGACATTTCATCAAAATCGATTAAGTGACAGTGAGAGTGTTACCAAAGAACATGCTTACTTGTCGCAGTAATGGGAGGAAACCCAGATACGGTAAAATGTTTACTAAAGTTTGCAGCAAAGTCACCAGATTTAGTGTGGGAAATGAACAGGGAAGGTCATACGGCTTTGCACCTTGCTGTACAGAATGAAAACAAAGATATTCGATAGTGTTGGGCAGATTTCAAGGATGACAAAGGCGATACGGCTTTGGACAAGCTTATTTCTACCCGTCATGATCTTGCACAGGGAGGTCTGGGATGCATGTATCTTGATTTGAATGTACGCAAAGACAAGTACCCAGGGTGTGCACATTTTGCAATCAAAGGTGGCAGGTGTTTGTCTGAAACAGAGTATCAACTCCCTGTAGTTGCATTGGTTTGCAATTTCCCTCTTCCAGCAAGATCATCTCAGGCATTGCTAAATCATTGGGAAGTAGAAACACTATTTCATGAGTTCGGCCATGCTATACACTCTCTTCTTTCACGCACATGATTATCAACATTTCTCCGGGACAAGGACTGTACTTGACTTTGCAGAGACACCAGCGAACCTCTTTGAGTACTTTGCTTGGGATCATAGGGTGCTAAAACAATTTGCAAAACATTACTCAACAGGGGATGTGATACCAGAGGAATTGGTCTTATCTATGAACAAAGAAAGAAAAATGTTTGCAAGAACAGACTTTGCGGCGTCAAAGTTACTATAGTTACACTGTGACGCAAAATGCTTTGCTGCCAGTTTGTGGCAGAAAGTTTGTCGTGAAGATCCCCTTTCTTTGGAAATAGGTTCAATTCTTAGAAATGATTTTATAAAATATGGTGGTGCCAAGGATCCTTCAATACTGTTGAGGGACTGTTTGGGGGAGAGAGTGCTAAAATCATGTCCTAGTGCTGGTGTAATGCCTAATAAAGATGATCTCCTTCAGGAATTAAATCTCTGACATACTTTGATTGGTTTTGCTTAGTCAAGCTTTATGACAGAATGGTGATAAATTCTGAGATTGAAGTGAGCATCTTCAACGAGTCACTAAGTTGGCAGGCATAAAGGGTTCTATTGGAATTATCACACCTTACAAGCTACAGCTGTAATGTTTACACCAAGAGTTTGATGCTGTCCTCAAATCTGATGAAGGAAAAGGTTTAATTGTCATTATGGTAGATGCCTTTGAGCGTGGAGCGTGATGTAATATTTTTATCTTGCGCCCAAGCAATGGAAGAGGCAGGAGGGGCGATGTTGAACCAGGAGGAATAGGCATGAGCTGTTTTTCCCCTTTTCCAGCTATTTCTTTTATAATGATTGCATGATTATTGCTTGTTCTCCTGGTAAATGTGTGCTGTTTTTTGTTTTGGGATAGCTTTGCGTGTGAAAATATCAATTGAATTGCTGTGTGGTTGTGGTACGCCTTTCCCGCAAGATTGTAGTTTTTTTTTGGGATAAAATGTGCGTGGAGTCTTACTGGATACATCTATGTTATGCCTGTAAGAGTAGTTTTGTCCTTTTTCGACCTGGTATTGGACCATCTTCAGCGTGGCAAAGAGTTATTGTTTGCTTAAGTTTTGTCCTACTTTAAAATATATATATATATATATATATAATTATAATAATAAATGAATAAAAATATTTACCTCATGAGAAGTTGTGTATTTATTGCCTTTTGATGTTATCAGATCTGGTATTAATTTTGTCTTGGAAATGATACTAGAGAGACCCTTGCTCATCCTTTCCTTTTAAGCAATCTAATTTTGGTATAATCTCATCCCAATTTCATCCCTGGGAGGTCGACTACAAGGTTGGAACATTGTAAATTTCTATTTCCTTTTAGAAGCTTTAACAAACTGTATATTATGCTTGTCGGACGTGACTGGCTATGACTAGATAGTGGGTTTTCGACGCCGTCTTATGCAAACATGTTTTTGGCCAAATCTAACTTGCTTACCTAGCTTATGATGACCTTAAAAATTTTAGTACCCTGGCCAAGGGATATCCTCGTCAGTCCTACATTTGTATTACCTCCCTAACTGGTCTTATGAAAGGTCCACCGACTTCTTTGTGATGGAAAATTTGAGGGTTTGTTATAAGGAAAACCTTACTCAAACCTTGGGAGAAAGTACTTAAAGTATTCAAGGGACTCTCGTTTTGTACGTGGGATACCCTATGCACTGAACTGTGTAAGTTTACTTAATTATTTTTATTATTATAAGAAAATCCTTTCCTTGTCGGACGCCCCCACGGTAGTGAGTGCAAGAACAATGTTTTACCCCTTCCGAGCAACAAACAATGAAGTATATGTCGGATGTGGTGAACATGGAACTAAGTCTGAGGCTTGAGGTGCTCTCGGGGACCTGTGAAAGGTAAATTACATTTACCCCAAAGCAACAATGTTTTATGAGACCTTTCTTCGTTATATCAGTAAGTAAGTTAATAGTGTATAACATTGAAATATTTTATTATGTTGGGAATGAAGGGTTTTTTGTTAAGGGATGTGCGGAGTTGACACTTGCGGCTTAAGAGTGCTTTGAAAGTTTCAACTTATCATAGGTGGACGTTGTTTAACCTTGAATATATATAAATAAATATTGGGTATAACAATAAAAAACGTTAGCTACATTCCTTAAGGTGTACACATGTGTAATGCATTCCTTTTTACATGATCTTTGAATTGGGTCCTTGAGTGGCCATAAACCCCCATATTTGTATGAGTTTTAGTGGACTTGTGTGGCATTCTTTGGTCGAGTAGGGATGTTCGGAATAATAAAACTTGTTACCTTTTTTGACATTATCGGGAGAATTTACTATTCCTTATCGTGTGGTTGTTGTACGATTCCTTTATTCTGTTTTGTGAATGTGAAGCTACTATCTCTATTTTACTTAAGGAAAATAAAAAGGTGTATTATGTGGGAAATTTGTTATAGTTTAGAATGTATGGTGTAAGAGTAACCTTGGATAGAAAATGCACAATTTTGGCTTTCATATGTCATGCAGTGTGCCTTTTGTTAACTAGATATCTATTTTGTTTACATTCATACAAATTACTTTTTCTTATGCCCAGGAATGGAAATCATGCACTAGTCATTCAATTAATTTTGATGAAATATCGGGAAAGAGGGAATGCATGCTCATGCCGTTCTTTTGAATTGACAAAAGCTAACATGTTTTTACAAAGTTGTTTTCCGAGCTCAAGTATGAAAGAAGTGGTTGTTGTAGTTGCATAGATGATATCCACTTTGGTGCTCGTACGTTGTTTTTTATGGTTATACTATTGATAACATCTAGTGGAAAATTTTAGAAGAGGATAAATGTCTTAGTAATTTTGTATCGTGGATTATGTCGTCTTAACTTTAGAACCTTGAATTGTCTGTCTATCTTGGAAAATATAAGAAAATTTGTTTACCACTTGTTGAGTGACCTCAGTGGATTATCGGTATTCTAAGAGTTGATGTAACCTTCTTTTTCATTTTCATAAAAGAATATTGTTAAACTTTATCCCCGTGATTAAATGTTGAGTTAGATCTTTCTAATACTTAGTCATAGTGTGTTATAAGTAAAATAAGATGAATTGTATAAATCATATCTTGATCCTCCTTGAAAACTTAAGCTAAGAATTGCAAGATGTCCTTTCAAAATAAATAACCCTCAAGAATATCTCATTGTAGTTGGCCCTATTTGTTAGAGTGTTCTCTGGTGGACTTACGTGTGTTGTCATGTCTAAAAGAAAAGTAAATTGTCCTTGATAGGTGTGAACGCTTCCGTGCCGCCTTCATGGCCATCCTTGTATCAAGTTGTTCATAGTGTTAGTTGTATCCTTGGTGACGACATGTTGCGCCATGTTATGTGTCAAGCAAGTCAAAAAAAAATTTTATCCCGTCTCTTCTTGTTTTGTTCTCGTGTGTGATTAGTTGGGTCGTTACGGTAGTTTACAATAACAAACCAAGTAAATTTACATTTCATAACTACTTGGATACTACACAGTATTACAAAACCCATTTAAACAAATATTAAGCAAAAAAATCGATAAGAGGGAATTAAGGCCCATGTAAAATACCATTTCGGAAAACAAAACCAGAGAGGATTTTGTTTTAGAAGATTTATAATACTAGCAAATGTTAAAGTGGGTAATGCTCAACATGCCTGAACCACACTTCCCAGCTCGCACATGTGTACAACAACCCATGGTGAAAATTCCTCTCCTCTTTGCTTGTTGTGCACTTCAACTTCACTCTAGGTTTCCCTTAAAAGGCATAGCTAGAGAGGAAGCGGTAACAACCATGGAGGATGGCTCTGCATCTACTAACGCATTTGCCTAGAGTTTGAATGTAGTGGAAATCAAAACAAAATTGAAATCCCTCCACAAAGCAGTCACGTGGCCAGATTTACTAGATTTGGGCATTTCCTACCCAACAATTTGTGAGTCCAGGGCATGTCAAAACAAAGCCATAAGGGAGGAAGATGGACAACATCTAATGAGGCGTGTGCAGGCCAACAAAAAAAAACATAGCAGATAATTAATAAGAATCAATTACAATGTATGCGGCCAACATCAAATTGGCATTTAGTCCAACAACACAAGTGCCAAACACATTTTCCATCATGAAAATAAATAAGTAAAGAAGTGGCAAGTGGCCATTAGCTCCACCCACACACCCACTTGCCAGAGAAAAACATTAATTTTATTAAATAAGGAGCATTCAAGGATGGGAGCTAGTGGAAGGGGTAAAAAATTTATAACATTACTTTAAGCATGTGAGAAAACAAAACTAGCGCCCAGCAGAGAAGTAATGGGTAATGGTCGGTTTTTGGGATTAAAGAACTTAAAATTAAATTTTCTATTAAAAGAGGCATTATATTATAAGCAAAGGAAAAATTTATATACCGTTTCAACATCCATTGTTATGTTACCCAGACTCTAATTGTTTTATTCTTCTTGATCACAAAATAGTTATTAACCTGTAGACAATGTATATGCCATCCCTCTCATATAATTTCCACTTATTTACAATTGCTGATCAATACCATGGGGTTAAACTTTTGTCACTTTCAAATCTTCATCATTACTTGTCTCACTCCTTTTCTCGGGCACTACACATTTTAAAATGGTATTTACAATGAAAGAAAATAAGGAATAGACTAGTATATTCTCAAGAATAATAATGCCAATCTATATATCCAAAATTTAAATAGCTGAAAACCGAAGTGTGCATTTTTTAATGCGACCTTATATCAATTTCTTGTATTTATAATGTAAATGGTGTAATCTTATTAAATTAATTATTAAACTGTGAATCTTATTAAGTTAAGTATATTTGAGATCATATTTTAAACCACATAATGAGTGATGACCCGCCTCTAGTAGGCATATTGGAGCACCCACCCGCAATGATAAACGTAGTCATTGACAAACGCACTGCACCATAATTAAAATAAATAAATATTGACTTATATTGAAGAAAAACAATATGTAAGATGGATCTGAAAAAACATTCTGCATGTATATGTAATTTTTTATTTTCCAAAGAAGGTGATAGTGTCAATTTTATTTTTGTTGATTCAATGCTTTTCACAATTAATATTTCCATTCTTCCATAGTGGAATACATTTGATCTAGTTTCTTACTCCAATTTTATTTCACTAACAGATGCGTTTACATTGGCAGATCTCAGTGTTCATAGATGAGCAGGCTCTCCTTAGTAGCTATTATGCAATTTTTATTGATCTAAAATTAATAAGAGGACATGAAGGTAATATTAAACTTAAAGCTAAGAGTCTGTCCAGTCTTGTGTAGAAAATCAAGGAGGGCATATCCACGAGCATATCTAAATCGTCCAGTTCCTCCAACAACAGATAACTCTCTCTGCGGCAGACTAAATCGATTTGTCCCCTGTATCTCGAGGCTGCTGCCATTGTATTTCCCAGTCTGAAAGATAATGGAAGAAAGCATATGAAAACCAGTGTTTTTGGGATCTGGTCGGGCTTCAAATCCTTGCATTCTTCCCAAAACTTTTGAGGACAAATGAGGTCCTTCCGTAACAACGTGATCTATAACGTTTACCGTTCCGAAGGCCAACAGTCCAGAAGACGTTCCGTTCACTCCGGCAACTGTTTGTATGGTAGCATCGACTCCACTCAGAGTCTCTTGCAGGTATAACACCATGTTAATTTTGCTTGCAGCAGCCAAATTAGAAGAAGAAGAAGACAGCACTAGAAAAATTAAGGCAAGGAATAAGGTAAACGGAGATTTAGAACCCATATCCATGGTGAATATAAGTGGTCTTTCAGTCTTAATAATTAAGGCGTGAAAGTGAAGAGAGAGGAAAGAGTTTAGTGACATTCCTAATATCCAAACGAGTATATATAAGCATTGCGGCGGATACAAATTGAACTTCCTATTTTTCTGCGATGAAAAAATCAACGGTACGCTTCTAGTCACGAAACGTTTTGTTTACTAAGAATTTAGACTGTGTTGCACGAGAAGACTTATTATAGGTAACAACCTAATGTGTCAAAATTCTTGGCCAGGTAACAAAAAATACTTGTTACCTCGTGCATGAGAGATATAAGACTCTTCCATTTGAGAAACCCTACGTATGAATGACGTCAATATAATCTAGAATTCAATCATTGGCTTCGAGTCAGAACACGTGAAAGATTTCCTAAAAATTTAGTTTTGTTTACAAAACAAAATTCGACTTTTATCTTTTCGGGGGAATAAAATAACCTTGTGTGGAAACAGGCCCAGCCTTGAATTCTCATTTTAATATAGCATTTTCTCTTCATGCGTGTGATTCAAGAGGTCTGGTTTTTCCTTAGTGCGGCGGACGGGGGTGCATCGTCCCATTTACGCAAGAAATTAAAGAAAAAAGAATCTTGGTTCAACTCTGTCGCCAAACGTTTATACTTTTAGGAAACAGCGTGCAAAGAAAAAACCCATAATAGTGAAAAGGCAGTCATGTTTGCGGCATTGTAACTAGGATGTTTTTGAGCGAGGTGTTGAATAGTATTGTCATGTTCACACACAAAAGAATCTATTTATTATATATGTTTGTAAGGTTAATTAATCAATAGACACTTATCATTTTTTAGGGTGTCTTTTCGTTACTATATATGTTGATTATTTTAGTTTATAAATTATGTGATGTTTAGGTTGAGCGTGTTCACTATGCTTGACATAATCAATAATGGAATGTGATGTGGGAGGATTTAGTTCACTTGATCTTGACCACCGCTTTTAGTGGTCTAGGTCGTGGGTTCAAATCTAGTGATTAACCTGCAATATGTATTAAGGGGCTTTGTGTATGCTACTTCAAATGAGGTTGATCGGTGGTCATTGCATTGTGTTAGATCCTCTCTCCTCAAAGTTTTGAGTCGTTGCATATTCCCTGATTCCTCCAAATTACAAAAAAATACACTTCTTTTTATGAGCAATGTGTTATGTGTAATAATACAATGAATTATATTTCTCATAATCTTAATAAAAGCTCTCGTTATACATCAACAGAGGAATAAGTCACTACTACAAAAAGGCCCCTTTACCCACAATCGTTTTCGCAAAAATAAATATTGTGAAATATTTATGGAATATCTACAATAACCCTATACTTTGAAAAAAACATTGTGGATGTTATACAATTATATTATAATAGATTACAAAATTGTCAATGATCCACAATACATAATTTTTTGTGTGGAAAATCCACACCGTCGACACTTTTTCCACAATTTAAATGGGTTTTACATTAGATTGTCTACAATTTTATTAGGTAATAAATTGCATAAATATAATTGTGGACAATTCACATAATCCCAATTTGTTTGCACAATTTAAGAAACTTAAACTAAACATCATAGTGACCTTTTGAAAGATATGATAATTCATCTTGAATAGAGAAACATGCTAAAGATGAGATGTTTAAAGATAACTATGGATAGTTAACACGATCTCAATAACTATTTATAGAGACTACATTAGGATCATTAAAATAATTGAAAGAAATCACTTCAAAAAAATTATATAAAATCACTTTAAAAACATTAAGAATTTTTTCGGAGTCCTCACTATAAGATGTAGCATATTTCAGTTGTTGATATGCCTTTATCAACCACTTACCTATATGAAGTCACTAATAAGTATAAATTAAGATCATTAACATATTAATATTGAAGAAAATTAAAGGAAGTAAATATTGAAGAAAATTATGACATCACATTTTTAAAATAATATTTGTAATTTAATTAAATTTTAGTACTTGTAATTTCTGATATTTATTATATATATTTAAGATTATTAATCCAATCTTAATATATTTAAATGATTGTTTATAGATATGAAAATTCCTTAACAAAAATAGTCAATATAGAATTATAAAATGCAGTCTTAAATTATTGAACATATATTATACTCAAAATTTTGATTTATTTTATAAGTTAAAAATAAAAACTTCAAAACATTAAACTTTTATTGATAATAACATTCAAAGGGAATATATCAATTTTACTATCTAATAGAAGATTTATCATCTAATTTACATAATTATTATTAAATTTATAATATTAATTTTAAAACACCATGTAATTTGGTTTTTGTATTGCCATTTTCTATAACATAAACTATTTTAAAGAAAACGGAACGCATATTTGGAAATGTTGTTATATAGGTTGGTTGTTGTGGAGGTGTATGTATTTTAAATTATTATTATAAAAAATTGTAGTTTTCTTTCCTAAAACATTATAATAAAATATCTATATATTTCGTCTGCAAATGTGTCATAATGTTTTATGTATGAGAAAGAGGTCCAAATGTGGCTCAACTACAAGGAAGCAAATTACACGCAAAATATATTATCTAATCAATCAGATTTAATATTATGATCAACTCCATCACTTCATTAAGGAATTTTATGGATTATCTTCCATATTTGTCTTCATTTTTTCATACATGATCAAGATTTCATTCGTGGAGTTTTTATGTAAATGATGTGTTTTTCTTGATTTCACACATTTTAATATGTTCCATTTGTTCTTCATTTATAAAATTTTAAAATTGAATTTTATTTTCTACACAAACGCAAAATAAATAAATAATGTGTTCACTTCGTTATTGATTTTAATAGATTTAGTTTTACCCATTAATAAATAAAATCAATTCATAAAAATAAATAGAATAATAGAATATTAAAAAAATCAATTTATAAAAGAAAATTAAATAATGACAACTCTTAATAAATACAACATTTATAATCATTATTTTGCAAATTACAAGATAATAATGAACATACGGTTCTTAACGTAATCGTGCCCTTAATTTAGCAATGAAATCATACCCATAATTCCGGGATGTGATTATACACCGAGCATGTAGGGATTGTTACTAATTATGGATAATTTTAATAAATAATTTAGAGCTAAATTAATTGATTTTGTTGCGGGTTTTAAGATGGTTAACTAGAAAATTTGAATTTTAAACATAGATGTTGGAAATTTAATTGGGTAGAAGGTGCAATGAAATTAAACAAGGCCTTTGTGTGAGACTTTTGAGAGCACTGTTTTTTATTGGTGAATGTTTTCTCCTTTTTTTTTGGTTATTTGCAAGTTAAAGACTGAAATAGGATTCAAAGATTTAATTGGTTCCCTCTTTATTAGATGTGCATCATGGAGAAATGAAAAATTATTGTATGTTGATTACATGTTTGGGCGAGAACTTTTCAATTTGTTTCTCATTTTTCAATTTAGTTATTGTTAAAATGTTTTGGATTTTAAAATTTTCTTTATTTACAGGTTACAAACTAGAGCAAGATTGGAAGGTTTAATCGGATCACTTTGTGAGAGATGCACATAATAGAAATTAAGATTATATCATGTTGTTTATATGTATTCGTGAGCATAAAAATATTTTTGGAATGTTGATCTTTAATTTACTTTTAATTGGTAAATATTTTTCATTCTCAAATTTGTCTTATTTGTAGGTTACGAAAATGGTAACCCTTTTTAAAATATGTTTATAAAATAGTGAGGGATGATTATATTATATTTAAATAATTTATATTCATAATTATTTATAGTATATTTGAAAAAATATATTCACTCATTATATTTTAAAATTATGGATTTGTAAAGTTTTGAACTTCGTTTCATAATGCTTTCAAACATCTCATTCTCGAATAATTCACAAATACAACAAAAATTCATTTAATGTTTTAATTGTTTTGTTTATTGCTCCTACACATTTGGTTAGTGTAGAAAACAAGATTATCAGTCAGAATATTATAAGGAATGCAGTGTATTGGTTATGTATATGACCTCCATGTTTATTAATTACCTAATTGAATGCCATTTTTGTCTACCTTCATTAAAAGATGATATGCCAAAATGGACAAGTGATGTAGAATATATAGGATTTCAAATCTTTTATTTTGTCTTCTGTCGTGTTCACATTTATTTTGTACATTTACCTTCATACTTCTTTCTAAATCTCGATTTCAAATTCTAAATAGTCCATTAAGCATGGAAGGACTTATTAAAGATAGTTTAATTTTAATATAGATCTAAGTGAGATTATTATCTATGACAATTATTTTTTAAAGTTATTATTATTCCTATTTGAAAATATTAAATTTAAGTTCTTTATTGCATCCAATAGATTATTATTAATTGTATATAAATTATAATAAATTTGAGAAAATATATTTATGATTTTTTTAACAATATTAATATGAATTTAAAAATTAATTTTCAATTATAATTTATTTAATATATATACTATATATAATAAAAAAATTACAATATGTAGGTGTAGTTCAATATTAAATTTTTGACACTTGTTCCAATTAAAGAATTATGTATTCACAATTCTTTGACAATAATTTTGTGAATAGAACCTTTAAAATTGTGAATCAAATATTGTGGTTTTCACATAAAATTTTAATGTGGAAAGACAAAATGTGACAAAGCTTGTGCAAATTCCAACAATTATAAAAATTGTAGAAATTTCCACACTTTTTGTCACATTTTTTGTTTCCATAATAAAATTGTAGGTGGACTCCACAAAATTGATTCACAGTTTTTAAATTTTTATTCACAAATAAATTGTGAAAAAATGTGGATACAATACCCATTGTCTTGTACTGAGTAGCGCATACTACAACAAGGGGGTGTTTTGGGACAATACTTCACCAAATTGTCTCAAATTGAGACAATTATTTTGTATTGTCTCAATGTGTCTCTAATTAATCTCTCAAACAATTGTTTCTCTAAGGACAATATAAAGTACTACTTGTTTTTACTCTTCAAAGAAAATATTATTTTGTCTCTCTAAAAACAATATAGAATAATTATTATTTTTCTTATCCAAACAAAATATCATTTTTATCTCTCTAGAGACAATGTGTCTTTAATACACTATCATTTCTCTAGAGAAAATATGAATTTGATGAACAAAAAAAATCAAATAGATAAAATTTTAATTAGAAAATAATGGAAACTGATATAATGAAGGTACATTCATTTTTATAACTAAAAAGGGTTCTTATTTTTGGCTATAATCCTTACTATTTCAAAAGAAAACATAATTAATATATATATATATATATATATATATATATATATATATATATATAAATATGAAAATAGAAGAAATGATGAGGGAGAATGATAGTGTGGAGAAGAAGGGCATAATCTTACAATGTGGTATCCCATCCATCTACCATTAAATATTGTACTTCAAATTTTCCCATCATGATATAACCTTCTAAGAAAACCTTATGTTTATATGGACTTTTCTAACATTGATACTGTAGTAGAACTAGGCTTTAATGTTTTAGAAGAATCTTGCTTAGATAGTTCATTTGATGAAACTTTTGCGAAGATAAGTTTAACAATGTATCTCTACAAATTAGAAAATAAAGCTAAGCTAAATAATAAATTATTGAAATTCAAAGAGGGACAACACACAACTTTAGCCAACTTAACCCAATATAATAAGATTTGCATTATTTACATACAGAGTGCATGTTTGTAGATTATTTTATTGAGGTGTGCACTCAATTAGGCATTACGTTTACATAGATTGTCATCATCTCTGCTCATACTTCAGAGGAAGCATATCGTTGGTTGAAAATAATGAGTAAGCATACAACCATACTATTGGTCACCTTCAACTAAGCATCTACGAGTGAGGGGCATCCACACCGTCAAAGTAACCCAAGGAACGATCTTGGTCTCACCCATTTCAACTCTCCATGTCGGGTATCTCCGGGCCTTGCACTAAACAAGACTTGATCTCTAATGAGCTCTATAAGATCCAATATCATCACCAATGGACTAAGGGATGTTCGATCATGTTTATATATTCAATCATTTGATGAAAAAAATTTTGTTGTAAAGCTATTCCATTAATGTTTGGCTTTATAAAATTTCACAAGGTTGTTGCCAAATTTATCTATCAAAATGGAATATATATAACACATTTATCTTAGAAATACCATGAAATGTTATCTATTTCTAAAACATTGGGAAGTTTAACTCCCTTAATCTTATTGGGAAATAGAACTAACATCATCTTATAATAAATGAATGGAAAAATATCATGTGTATCTACTCTATAAATATTATTATTTGGAATTTGGACAATGTTGTTATAGGTGGTAGATTAGTAGAAAGAGCTTCCAAGACTATATATGTAGTAGAAGTAGGAGCTTATAATGTAGTATTTGAGTAGATGGTTTAAATCTAGTGATTTAACCCCAACATGTATCAAGGGCTCAGTGTATGCTACTCCAAATGAGATCGATTGGTGACACTCACATTGTGTTTAAGCCTTAGGCCTTTAAGCTTTGATTTCTTGGGTATTCACTTATTCCATTGGATTACAAAAAAATACGTCCATCTATGAGCAATGTGTTGTGTGAAATAATACAATGAATTATATTGCTCATAATCTTAATAAGATATCTCATTATACATAGAAAGTTGCGTATAAAGCCCCAATAAAAATAAGGGGGTAATTTGAGACAATACTTTACCAAATTATCTCAAATTACTACATTTTTTATTTTCTCAAAGTGTCTCTAATTAATGTCTGAAACAATTGTTTCTGTAGGGAAAATATAAAATACTACTTGTTTTTAATTTTCAAATAAAAGATTGTTTTGTCTCTCTAGAGACAATATCGAATAATAATTATTTTTCTTCTGCAAACAAAATATCATTTTTTTCTATCTAGAGACAATGTGTCTTTAATACACTCTATCATATCTTTAGAGAAAATATGAATTTTATGAAGACAAAAAATTAAAATGATAAGATTTTAATAAGAAAATAATGGAAATTGATATAATGAAGGTACATTCATTTTCTTATAACTAAAGAAGGGATTTTATTTATGGCCCTCATTCTTACTATTTCAAAATAAAACACTAATTACATATGTATCTTTATATACAATTTTTTGATAATTGGTAAGTGGAGGGTTTTTCCAGGGGCCTGAGATCCCAAATAAAGCCTTACACATAACAAAAATCCACAAGAAACTGCTGCCCAACAATGAGTGAAACAACTAGGTAGGAGAAATGGTTTTCTTGTAACTTTATTTTTTATTTCTAAGAACAATTTTACAACCTTGAAAAAAAACATCAAAAGGTAAATTAGCCTCAATAGCATCAATCAGCTGCTTTGTAATATTTTTTAAAGGAAAGAGAGGAACATTTTCCTTAACTGATTTTCCAGAGATTAATTAATCGTTGTTGCTCATCTAGATTTCCACATTGAATTTTCCCTAGTCTTGAACATGAATATCTCTTAGTGGTATCACAAGATCGCTAATAGGTGTTTCAGGTACAATCTCCTCCTCAGATGCACTCTCTAGTTTTTCATTTATTATCATATGACATGGGAGAGAATCTATCCACTAAGTAGATCTCACATGTTTCCTTTTCTCAAGGTGAAATTCAACAACTACATGACCCAAAGGAAAAAATATTATACATCTGAAGGGTAACCCTTTATAATCTTGGGGTTGAATCAAAATTTTGTCTTGGACTTTAAGGCCGATGTTTCTAGAAAGATATTTTTGATTTAGGTTGTGTGCATTTAGCAAGAGGAATCATCATCAAAATTAATGATTTTCCTGAAGGTGTTACCTATGGAGACTAAAAATTTAATCACCCAAAATGGAAGAGAAAAATGTTGCAATCTAACCCAAATTAGTTTGGTTGAGCAAGATTCAATGAGAGGGTTAAAATAAGGGAACGAGGGTTTCACAATCAAATAGTGTGGTTTTCATATCGAAAAGGTTTCAAATATGGTATTCCTATCACAAAGCTCAGTGAAAAATACAATAAATATACCTTTAGCCAAATGATAAATATCTACCCATCCTTCAAGTAAGGGCATATAACATTTTAATATCCCCACATGTAGATCTAGTAATGTGGGCCACCATCCACTAAATATTCATATCTTTACACACAATTACTTCAAAGAAAATATGAAAATAGAGGAAATGATGAGGGAGAATGATAGTGTAGAGAGAAAGGGTATGATCTTGCATTTTGGTATGCCTACATCTACCATTAAATCCTATTATTCAAAGTGTCCTATCATGATATAAAATTTTAAGAAAACCATCTCTTTATATGGATTTTCTAGCATTGATACCATAGTAGAACTATAATTTAATATTTTAGAAGATTATTTCTTAGGTAGTCCACTTGATGAACTTTTTGCAAAGATAATTTTAACATCCTAAACAAGGTAACTGTTATCCAAATTTTTCCCCCCGGAAAAATTGACCAAACAAGACCTTGCACAGAAGAAATCTAAGGGTCGGCTTTGTCCTGCGAGCTCACATTCAAGTCTAAAAATCAAGGGTTACAGGCGGGACTCTACAATGGAGGATCACAATTGACGAAGCACCAAACAACATCAAAGGAGGCTAGAGGATCATAAGTGGAAAACAGGGAAAGGCTCAAAGATTTTGGACTTAGCCGATACAAATCGACTCACGGCCGAAATTCAGACTCGTGGAAGGCACCACGCGTTAGCTTGGCGCAATTCCAAAAGGGCACATAAAAATGGAGACGCTAAATGTGCGTGGAGCTTCCATGTGTCCAAGGTTTGAAAAGGGAAAGAGTCAGTCATTGAAAAATCCAAACGAGTGGAAAGAACCACGTGTTAGCTCAACACAATTTTAAAAGTGAGAGCCGAAGACGAAGACTCAAATTGGCGTCAACTCTCAACGTAGTAAGGGTCTAACAGAAGTCAAATGGGTATTAGGCCTGAATCAGCTAAGTATAATAAGGGCGCACAGATTCTGCCACGTGCCTCAATGAAGCATCTCCAAAGTTCAAGCCCGAACAGAGGTCCCCAACAAGTGCCAATCTGCCACGTATTTGGGATCTAAAAGGGGGTCTCATTGGTGATTGAATAGTCATAAACTCGTGGAGGGTGCCACATGGCTCAATGACACAAATTCAAAAGGTGCTGCCCAAAATCCAGTCCCAAATAAGTGCAGAGCTTCCACGTGTCCCAAAATCTGACAAGGCAGTGTTCACTAGAGGCCTTGAATCGGCTAAGTATAGGAGAGTAAGCAGAAGCCTCCATGTGTTAACTCAGCACAACTTTAGAAGTGAAATACAGAGTGGGTTCCCAAATGAGTGCTAACCCTCCATGTGGTCAGAGCCTCAAAAAGTTGAATCAATTGTTGAAAAGTCAAATACCCTTGGAGGGTGTCACATGCCTCATCGACACAATTCCAAGGGTGGGATCCCAAGTGGGTTTCCAAATGAGCGCGGGCTCGCCATGTGGTCAGAGTCAAAATTGGGGAAAAAGCCATCCATTTAATCGACTAAGTATAGAAGGACCAGTGGAGGCCTCCAAGTGTCTCATCCACACAACTTCAAAACTAAAATCCGGAGGCAGTCTCCAAATACATGGTGAGCCTCCAAGTGTCAAGGGTCAGACATATGGCCCCGCCAAACAAAAGGGACTTAGCCAAAAACACAAAGAAATAAAGCAAAGCCGTGGAAGGAGCCACATGTCTCTTCGACACAACTTCAAAGGAAAAATCCAAAAGTGGTCCCCAAACATGTGCCATCTCTACACGTGGCCATGTTTCAGGTTAATTAGGAAGGCAGGCCTTGGAAAGAATTTTTGCCAAAAGTAGGCCGATAGGCCTAGGGAAGACTTTTTGGCAAAGTGAAAAATACGAGCCGGTGGGCCCGGGGATGATTTTTCAGCAAATGTAAAGTTGCGGGGCCATGGAGGAAATTTTTCCCAAGTGTAAATGTTAGTTGGTGGGTCTGCGGGGCATTTTGGAACTTTTGCACTTTTCGCAAAATGGCGCAGTTCACAAGTGTGCGCCTGCGAGCCCGAGGATGTTTGGTTGCCAAATGCAAAAAGTGAATTTTGAGGTTGTGGGAGACTTTTATAATTTTGCATTTTTCACAAAATGCGGAAAGTGAATTTCTGGCCCATGGATCCGGTTTGCAAAATTGGCTTTTCGCGATTTTTGTACGGATTGTATTCAAGTATACAAATGGGCATATCTTTCGATCCAGTGCTCGAAATTCAACAAATTTGGCACCATTGGAAATTTATCCACCTCTTCCACACCATGGAAGCCTGAAACTTTAATTTTGACAAGGTTAGGTGGGTGAAAAATAGGAAAACGTCTTTCATGCCATTAATGTATGATCCGATTACTTCAACAACCAGATCAGATTTGATTTGATTTGCCATTCTTCCTTCTTGAACACACTAAACAGATATGGGGAACCGTAATTGAAAGATTGTAGGTGGTCTTGCAAGGCATTGATGGTAGGTGGTTGAGCTTTAAGAGCAAAATCTATTTTCTCTTCTTTCTCTCTGGTTTTCTTCATCTATATATTGTAAACACTTCTCATTTGAGAGTGGGAGACATTCTGGGTTTGGGGAAACTATATAAAATTTGTTTCCCAACTCCATTTGAGTTGTAAGCCTTTTCCTATACTTGTCAAGTGGATTTTATGCTACTAATCCATGCACTTCATAGAGCAATAAAATCATGTTTTGTTGTGGTCTTCAACCCTTTCTCATGTTTTGTTGTTTCTCTGTGCCTCTCCATTTCGTGTTTGTTTCCTATGCATGTATTTCATGTTTGTAGGTGTAAGATGTCATGTTTCATGGAGTTTCGATGGTGGATTAGGATTTGGGTCTATGTCACTTCTATCTGACCTCCCTCGTCTCCTTTTCCCCTGTTTCATCCTCCATCAGAAGAGCATCTCGCCACTTCCTAATTGGTGTATGATCTCTTAGTGTAGGCTCTATTTTTTATGCATTTTTCTCTCTCCCTCGTCCCTTGGAAGGTTAGATTAGGATTAGATAGTTTTTCCTACACTAGAGTAGCTTGTGGTAGGTAGTTTAGGAAGCAGGAACCGGCCTTCTCTTGTGGTCCATCTCAAGTACGCAAGTCCCACAACTTGAGAGATGGTCCCATGTTGTGCAATCACACCAAACACCCCACCTAGATCCAAGGCAATTCGTGGATGCTGTGATTTTCACACAATAGTTTTGGCACACCTAGTGGGACATCGCAGAAGTTAGAGTTCCATCTTTCAGAGGTGTCTCATTATCAACATCAAATCTTAATCCATTGTGCAACCACACAAAAGTTTTGGCTTACCTGATGGGACAGGTCTAAAGCACCTTACCGCTTCATTTCATAAAGTTGATGTGTTCTTGGTGAGATTCAGCCTTTTGAGGCACATACAAAACATATCTGGGAATCCATCTGGTCAACAACCCATCTCTGAAGTTGCAGACCTTCTCCCATCCTTTTTCATCCATTTTTATTTCAACATCTTCCATCTTCTTCCATCCCATGAAGTTGTGCAATCATGCCTTCATTTCCATCTTGGAACTCACACTTGTAGTAGTGGTAGTGTAGTCCACCTCTAATGTATTTCACAACTCCTCTAGATCAACATTATGACCAAATTCAGAACCATGATGCTTACCCATATGAGCAATGTCAAAGCCTGTTTGGCTATGAAGCTTATCAAGAACAAGGGGATGCATATAATGGTAACAACTACATGGAGAATTCTGATTCATAGGAGGAGATTCAAAAATTGGAGGCATGCATGGTGCATTTAAGGGCTACTACATAAATGAAGGCATTCGGGATTGGTTGCAGGGCACCTTGTCCATGGGTCAACCCTTTTCCAAGACACTACAGCCCACAAGAGAAGATTGAATTCATGATTGAGATGCTACCTCAACTTGCACAGTGGAATGAGGAGATAGAGGCCTTCAAGCTTTGTGCTAGGGAGCCTTGTCAACGGGTAAGTCCTACACCATCATCTGCTAATTTTCTCTTCACTCCTTAAGTAGCACCATCTCAACCTGAGCTCCAATTTTCAAGCTTCCCATCTACTGCCCCAAGTGTTGGTTTCTCTTGTCCATCCCCTAGTCTTCCATCTCACCTCAATTCTTCTACCCTTTTCCCTTCCAAGCAATCATTTCCTACAAACAAACAAGAAGTTCCACTTCCCTCACAACCACAAACAATTGCAAAACTGGTTGAATCCCAACCTATCACTCCTCCTTCTTTCCCAAGTCCATATTAGGAAGAGACTCAAGAATCCAGCCAAGGAGAACAACGAAGAAAAAAGGAGCCCAATAGAGAAGAAATGATAGAAAATATGAAGAGTTGGGCTGCCAAATTTGGATTTACAAAAACCCCATGTTATCTCAATTGTTCACCCTAACAAAATTAATCAAACATGACTCTGTGAAGAAATAAATCCAAGGGACATTTCTATCGAATGATCCTATGTTTCAAATCCAAATGGTCAAGTTACAGGAAGGCTCTAAAATGGAGTAGCAGGGTTAGGGAAGGGCCAAACAATGTCACATAAAACAAGAGGCTCAAAGGAGAGAAACGGAGAAGGGATCAAAGTCTTCGAGCTTTACAAATGATTTAGAATGAGGCCAAATTGACTAAGTATGGAAGAATCAGTGGAAGCTTCCATGTGTAACATCGGTACTTCTCGTAAGGTTATACCCAAAATGGGAGGCTCGAACAAGCGCAGAGGTTCCAAGTGCCCCAGACCCGAAAAGGGGATAGATTTGGCTGTTGAAAATTCCAAATGAGTGGAAGGAACCATGTGTCAACTCGACACAATTTCAAGAATGAGAACCAAATGCGGAGACTCAAAATAGTGCCAGATCTCCACGTGGTCAGGGTCCAACAAAATCAAATGGTAGCGTCCCAAATCGGTGAAGTATAGGGAACTGGTGGAAGTCCCCACATGTCTCAATGGCATAAATTTAAAAGGCGCAACCCAAAGTGAAGAATTAGTTGAGCGTAAGGCTTCCACATGTCTAGGGTTTGAGAAAGGCATCGGCTCGAATTGGCTAAGTATCGAAGACTCGTGGAAGGAGCCACGTGTCAGCTTGGCACACCTTTAAAGGTAAATCTAAAATAGGTCTCCTAAAGAAGCGTTGGCCTTCCATGTGTCCTAGGTATGAAAGAGGGATAGAGGTGACAACTGAAAAGTCAAGATGGGGTAAAATCAGCAGAGGGTTTCACATGCCTCAACCACACAAATTTAATAGCGGTGGCCGAAGGGCCGACTCGAGACAAGCACCAAGTTTCCACATGTCCCGAGTCAGATATATGGCCCCACCAAACAAAAGGACTTAGCCAAAACATAAAGGAATAGAGAATATTTATGGAAGGAGCCACATGTCTCTTTAGTGCATCTCTAAAATATAATCCAAAAGTGATTCTAAAACATGTGCCAGCTCTACACGTGGCCATGTTCTAATTCAAAGCGGGAAGGCGGGTCGCTGGAGGCAATTTGAACTTTTTGGCTTTGTGTTCAAAAGGTGTAAAGTATAAAAATGAGCCACACTTCCGCCAACGTCTAGAGGAGCCATGTGTCGGGCCTAAATTACATACAGATCGACGGGCTCGGGGAGGGCTTTTCGCTCAAATGGAAAATGTGGACTAGCGGACCCGAAAATGGTTTTTTGGAAAAAGGTGAATTACAGGGATGTGAGGCATTTTTGCATTTTTGTATTTTTTTGCCAAAGGGCGCAAAGTGAATTTCGGGCCCGTGGACTTGTCCTGTTAACTGGTTTTCACCATTTTGTATGGACTTGACTCAAATATTCAAATGGACATATATTTCGATCTAGTACCCAAAATTCAACAAATTTGGCACCATTGGAAAGGTCTCAACCTCGTCTACACCATGGAAACCTAAAACATTAAGTTTGACAAGGTTATGTGGGTGAAAAATGGGAAAATTTCTTCACTCCATTAATATGCAATCCGATTT
This sequence comes from Taxus wallichiana var. yunnanensis, assembly GCA_018340775.1. Taxonomy (NCBI): domain Eukaryota; kingdom Viridiplantae; phylum Streptophyta; class Pinopsida; order Cupressales; family Taxaceae; genus Taxus; species Taxus wallichiana. The sequence goes on along the minus strand of CM031235.1, from coordinate 218,001,376 downwards.
CCCCTGAAAACCACATCAGATTTGATTTAATCTACTGCTCTTCCTTCTTCAACATGCCAACAAAACATACAATGATGAAATCGACATATTTTGGGTGGATTTGTAGTGGCATTTATGGCTGGTATCTGAGCTCCAAATCAGGTTTCCACCTCTTTTCTTCTTCTCTCTTCATTGCATCTATAAAGGAAAGAGCTTGGGTCATTGTAAAGGGTTGGACATTTCTATTTTGCACCCTCCCTTCTTCCCTTGTCTACAAGTGAATTTGTGGAGTTTTCGACCTCCCATTCAAATTGTAATACAATTTTTTTCTTCTTGGCTACTGTAATGTACTGTATCAACTCTAGAGCAATAATATATGTATGTGGATGATTCTCAATCCTCTCATGTGTTCATTGTTGTCTTATGATATATCATTGCAGTTTGGTTATCTGTGCATGCTGGTTGCGTTGCATTTCTATGGTCTATGTTAAATTGTAAAACGGGTGTTTAACTTTCTTTTGGTGCTTCACCTTGTTAGCTTAGGTTTATTTTCTCACATCTTCTCAACCCTGTCTCCTTGGTAAGATAAAGTAGGTTTTAGAGTAGATCCTCTACAATTTATTTGTGTGCACCTTAATAGAGGAATAGGAACCGGCCTTTACCCAGAGAGAGATCTCATTTTGAAAGTCCCACACTTTGAGAGATGCTCCATGTTGTGAAATCACACTAAGAGTCTCAACTCATCTAGTTATAGACATTTAGGGGTGCTGTGATTCTGCACTAACAGTTTTGGCACACTTGGTGGGACAAGAGCTCTCCATCTTTATTATAGCAAGACTGATGCATACTTGTTATAATTTCAAATTTTAAAAGCTTTCAAATTACACATCTGGTGACTCCAAAAGAGACAAAATCCACTGGTTTCAACAACCCAGGCTCGGCAGATTCATGAGAAGGATTCATACTAGATCAAGAACTAGAGAAGAAGGATTGTTTTTCTATCTACGCTTATCCCCAGATAGAGGGGGACGAGGGAGAAGATCCTAGAGGTCTCCATCTCAAAAAACATAACCTTTTCAACACCTCCTCCTCGTAGGCCATTCATTCAATAAACAAGGGTTCTCAGGCAAATTATAATGGCAAAACCACCAAACCCCTATGTCATTATCATCAGAAGTAGCCCACTCACTCTCAATGCACAAAATCTAGTCCTGGTTTCAGCATTAAAGAGCATCCCATATTTCACTGGAGAGAACTAGAATTCTCCTAGTGACCACATCTAAGTCATTGCAAATTTACGTGTAATTCATGAGATTAGTGAGATGGACATTGAAGTTAAAATGTTAGCTTCTTCACTCAAGGGTAAAGCTTCGAAATGGTTCAGGAGTCTAATAGTAGGCTTTATTCAGAATTAGGACCATTTGTGAAGAACTCTTCAAAATCAATTTTGAGAGAATGGAGATAATATATCCCTGTTGGAGCATTTGAAAACCATTAAGAGGGATCCTAATGAGCAGTTGAGATTTCAAATTCAAATTCCAAAGGGCATGGGATAGGATTCCATTGGTTGTGAGGCCCATAGATGAAGGTGCTTTCTTATACTTTCTTAGAGATTTATATTATGATATTGCCTTCATGATTCAATCAATGGGAGGCACAACCTTAACTGTAGCCTATAACATTTCCATTAGAGCTGAAAATTGTTTAATTCAGGTTGGTAAACTTGCTCTTATGGAACCTATGCCTTTGTATCTGGAATTAGGAGCTCCAAGCACTAGTCAAACACCCACATTATCTCACATACCTACACCAAGGAATCAAAGTTCAGTTGAAGCTTCCATATCATCTTCTAGCACTTCAAAGGAACTACAAGAGGTTATGAAACAACTACAGAACCATGGGAATGAGCTAGTGATTATCAAAAGGTAGCAAGCTCAGAGTTCTAGGCCATATCAGCCTCAAACCTATAACCAGGATAGACCCCTATATCAGTAAAATGATATGGTACAAGAATATGATTGGTGTTTCCCATGTAATCAGCCCCACAACCAGTCAATGTGTTTCAATAGTGTACTGAACCAAGCCTTGATGGTACAGACCATTGGTGTGTCCTAAGAGTCTAGTCAAGAAGAAAATAAGTAGCAAGAAACCCAGAAAGAGGCACATCCAAGTGAGACTATGCTTTTCAATTGGCAGGCTGAGGACTTCTGTGGAGTTAACCAAACCCCTTCTCAAAGTGTGACTTCCAAGAAAATGAAGATTAGAGGGGTCAATCATCACACTCAGGTAATCCTCAACCTTATATTATTCCACAAGGTATTGGCACAAAAAGTGTTACTCCCAATATGCAGAGTCAACCCAAGCCACCTTCTAGACCCACTCAGATACTGGTTGTAATGACCTATGTGCAAGAGAAACATGTGTTAGGGAAAGGGTAGTAAAAGGATAGCTCATCCCCATTTAACATCATTGAACAAATGAAGAAAAAAAATGTAAATATTTCAATGTGGGAGTCATTGGATATCCTAGGGCAGAGATACTTGTTGTAGGCTACTATAGCCAATTGGTCAACCTCATACTAGCCCCCCAACCAGCAAGAGAAAATGCTTACCAATGCCTCTCGGCTCGAAGGAAACCATGGAGGATAAAAAGGTAAGAATCTGAAGCTCCCTCCATTCTATGTTTCATTGATCATTAGAGACAAATAGGTACATGATTGCATGATTGATTTAGGGGCAAGTAACTCTGTAATGCCAAAACAAATAGCTGATCAACAGGGTCTTTAATATGAAGTCATCTCCAAGGGTGTAGCGTAATTAGATGGGACACCAGTAACAACAGTTGGAGTCATCAAGGATTTGACCCTCACATTACAAAGATGCCCCAATGTGAGTGTATTGCAAAATGTATTAGTCATAGACTTGCCACCACTTTTTGCATTGTGTTTGTCAAGATAATTCACCACTAAAATTGGAGGCTATTTGTCTACTAATTGGTCGCACATGCTTTCTAAAACAAGTTATTGAGCTAAGGATGTGATCATATATGAGCCCATTGTGGATTACCATATTGAGCCTTATATACCTATCCTAATCAATTCCAATTGTTCAGCCTTTGATCAGGAGGACCTCCCAAATGCTTACGAGGAAGATACCAAGGTTGGGTGTATACCAGACTTGACCCTCGATGAGTGGGCGAATAAGAAGCATGATTTTGACCCCTATAAGTAGATGGAGGAATCTAAGCTAGGATTATACTATTTACATGAGAAGTATCATCCTCTTCGTGACATCATTAAGCCAGACCAAAAATATGATAATGAGGTATGGCAGTTATTCTTTGATGGCTCAAGAAGTAGACAACGAGCTGGAGGAGGAGCTATGCTTGTTTCACCTTAAGGTATAGTTATCCAAAATTCACCCCTCAAGGTAATTTCGATAACATGTAGCAAATTCTCCAGCCCTGTGCAAGTGGAATTCATTCAAGGCCCAAAATCATGTTTTTGGGGTCCCTTTAGCTTCTCTCTAACTTCCCCATACAAGGAAAAATTCAAAAAGTTAGAGAAAATTGTAAAAAACCCAAAAAATGGGTTCATTCTAATGTTTTGTGAAAAATGCAGACATTTTTTGTCCCAAATGGTCCATGAGACAGTTGGGATGTAGGTATGCATGGGACGCGCAAAGCCAAAATCACTGCAAGTAGTAAAAATCAGAAAAAGTGGAATTTTTGTCCCACGCAATCCACGAGACATTTGGGACATAGGAACTAATGGGGTGTGTAAAGTCAATTTTGTTGCAAGTCAGTGCATTGTAGGTGGCACAGAGAAATGTGTCCGGGACGGTCGGGACAAAAGAATGTGCGGGACGTGGAAAGGTGAAAAATCTACAAAAGGAACCATACGTTATGGAGAATGCGGAGGTCAACTGCCATCATGGCTCGGTCAATGGCGAACACACGAGACAAGGAATCCTTAATTGGATGATGTGGATAATTTTGTCTAGGACGGTCGTGACACGCGGACCTGATTTTTCCAAAATAGATGCAATGAAGAGAAAAGTCAATGTTTGACCTCCCGAACTTCAAATGGCCATAACTTTTGACTCGAGCTCGATTTTCATAAAATTGGACTTTCTGGAATGAGCACAATGTCCTCTGGATCACAAAAACATATATATGAAAATTAAAGAAACATATATGGATTTATGAATTTTAATGAGGGTAGATATATGAAAATAAAAGAGACATATATAGCTTTGGGAAATTAAATGCTCAATCTTGTCAAATGACAGAAAATGCCTTGCAGACCTAAAATAGCTACCCACTTTAGAAGGCCATAAATTTTCATTTCTCAACGGAATAGCACAAAATTGGTAAAGTTGGAATTGTGCCTCAAGACCAACGCAAAAAAATCAAGAAATTTTAGAATTGATGAGAAATTGATGGATATTTTTATAAAACATGGCTGGGTTCATGAAAATGTTTTATTTAGTAGTTGGGAATGCAATTAAGAGGCATGATCATCATTATTTCTCTATTGTAGCACCTAGGACGGTATGGGGAAAATTTTTCAAGTAACATACAATAATTTCACTCTATTTAATTCCTCTTACAAGTGGTTGAAGAACAATTTTTGGGATTTCCATTTTCTCCTTCTCTCTATCTTTTCATTCTTTTATAAATTGGAGTGTTAGGCTCATTGTAAAAGGAGGGAGTTCTTGTTGTAGCAAAGATCTGTAAAAAAAATTCTTAATGAATGAAATGTGTTACAGGACCTTGTAGTGGACTCTTTGCATGGTGGTCCAGGCCCTTATCTTGTAATATATTGAACTGTGCATATCATGAAGTAATAAAATACAAGTTCGTGGATGCATCTTCCCCTATTGTGTTTGTTTGCACTATTCTTTCCCTTTCAACATTCATTAAAAGAATATTGTGTCTATTGTTATGCTCTTGCAAGGACTCATTATTATTGTGCATGTATGAAATATTGTTGTGAATGCATTTTCCAGATTGTGGAGAACTGTTATCATCCCTTCTAGTATGAATTTTACTTCTATTTTTCACACATTTGAAGACTATTCTCACACCCCTCCTTTTCTGGTGTATCACCAGTTTAGTGTAGGATTTCATTTTCATGCACTCTCTCTCCTTGGTCCCTTGGAAAATTAGATTAGGAAAGATAGTCTTTCCTACATTAGAGTAGATTGTGGTAGGTATTTTAGGAGCAAGAACTAGCTTTCTCTGGAGGTCTATCTCAAGTAGCAAGTCCCACAACTTGGAGATAGTACCCATGTTATCCAATCACATCGTGAGCTCAAGTATATGCACTTGTGTAAACATAAGGGTGTTGTGATTTGGTGATAGCAGGTATAAAATACTACTCATCTTTCCATTTCCAATTTTCTTGCTCAAACAACACAGTAGAGTATGAAGCATTTGTCCATGGACTGCATTAGAAAAGGAAAAGAGGGATTCAAAACTTGTAAGTGTTTGGCGATAGTGAGCTAGTTGTGAATCAAGTCTGAGGAAAAAATGCTGCCAAGAACGATATGTTATAGAACTACAAGAACTGGGTATGATAACTCATCTAGGATTTCAAAGCATTCGGTATTAGTTCTATCTGAAGGTAGATGAATGAAGCAACAAACAGACCTGCAATGATTGGGGTGGCATTTGATGTTATAGAGAGTATCAAGAGTGATAAGTCTCAGCCCCATATCAAAGTGGTTGTAAGACAAATTGTCCCTGATAATAACACAAATTGGAAAGTCTTCAAGAATGATCAGTAAATTTTCAACTTCCTACAAGAAGAGACTGATTTTTCCTCTAGAAATCAAGACAAATTGAAACAATAGTATGGCAACCAAGTGGTACAGCTAAGAACCAACAAATTACCAAAGGGTCTAGTAACTTTGGAGTCAATCTTCAACCCAAATGATCAATTTCAAAAGGAGAAAGAAAATATTAAAGTAAAGGGTGAAGATTTACAGCCCATTTCCATAGAAGAAGGCAAATCATTGTGAATCAGCAAGGTAAGTACCCAACAAGAAAAAAATGAGTTCATTAAACTTTGTCAAGAATTCCTAGATGTCTTTTCTAGTGTATCACCTCTTTAGTGTAGGATTTCATTTTCATGCACTCTTTCTCCTTGGTCCCTTGGAAAATTAGATTAGGAAAGATAGTCATGCCTACATTAGAGTAGATTGTGGCATGTATTTTAGGAGCAAGAACTGGCTTTCTCTGGAGGTCTATCTCAAGTAGCAAGTCCCACAACTTGGAGCTAGTACCCATGTTATCGAATCACATCGTGAGCTCAAGTATATGCACTTGTGTAAATATAAGGGTGTTGTGATTAGGTATAACAGGTATAAAATACTACTCAGCTTTCCATTTCCAATTTGTTTGCTTAAACAACATAGTAGAGTATGAAGCCTTGGTCCATGGACTGCATTAGAAAAGGAAAAGAGGGATTAGAAACTTGCAAGTGTTTGGTGACAATGAGCTAGTTGTGAATCAAGTCTGAGGAAAAAATGCTGCCAAGAACGATCTGTTATAGAACTATAAGAACTAGGTATGAGAACTCATCTAGGATTTCGAAGCATTCGGTATCAGTTCTATCCCAAGATAGATGAATGAAGCAACAAACAGACTGCTGCAATGATTGGGGTGGCATTTGATGTTATAGAGAGTATCAAGAGTGATAACTATCAGCCCCATATCAAAGTGGTGTAAGACAAGTTGTCCTTGATAATAACACAAGTTGGCAAGTCTTCAAGAATGATCGTAAATTGTTAACTTCCTACAAGAAGATATTGAGTTTTCCTTTAGAAATCAAGACAAATTGGAATAATAGTATGGCAACCAAGTGGTACACAGTGAGAACTAACAAATTACCAAAGGGTGTAGTAACTTTGGAGTCAATCTTCAACCCAAATGATCAATTCCGAAAGGAGAAAAAAATATTCAAGTAAAGGGTGAAGAATTAGAGCCCATTTCCATAGAAGAAGACAAAACATTGTGAATCGGAAAGGTAAGTACCCAATAAGAAAAATATGAGTTCATTAAACTTTGTCAAGAATTCCTAGATGTATTTTCGGGTGTATCATCGGTTTAGTGTAGGAAGCCTTGGTCCATGGACTGCATTGGAAAAGGAAAAGAGGGATTAGAAACTTGAAAGTTTTTGGCGACAGTGAGCTAGTTGTGAATCAAGTATGAGGAAAAAATGCTGCCAAGAACGATCTGTTATAGAACTACAAGAACTGGGTATGAGAACTCATCTAGGATTTTGAAGCATTCAAGATCATTTCTATCCTAAGGTAGATGAATGAAGCAATAGACGGACCTGCAATGATTGGGGCGGCATTTGATGTTATAGAGAGTATCAAGAGTGATAAGTCTTAGCCCCATATCAAAGTGGTTGTAAGACAAGTTGTCCCTAATAATAACACAAGTTGGCAAGTCTTCAAGAATGATCAATAAATTATCAACTTCCTACAAGAAGAGACTGAGTTTTCCTCTAGAAATCAAGACAAATTGAAACAATAGTATGGCAACCAAGTTGTACAGCTGAGAACCAACAAATTACCAAAGGGTCTAGTAACTTTGGAGTCTATCTTCAACCCAAATGATCAATTCCAAAAGGAGAAAGAAAATATTCAAGTAAAGGGTGAATATTTAGAGCCCATTTCCATAGAAGAAGGCAAAACATTGTGAATCGGCAAGGTAAGTACCCAACAAGAAAAATATGAGTTCATTAAACTTTGTCAAGAATTCCTAGATGTCTTTTCTTGGACTTACAAATATTTAAGAGGTTTCAACCCAAAGTTGGCACAACACACTATCTATTTGGATATAGGATCTAAGCCTTTTAGGAAGAAGCAAAGGCCAATAAATCCTCACATTGAACCTCTCATGAGGAAATAGTTGAACAAGCTAATTCAGGGCAACATCATCTTCCCTATCAAGCACTCAAGTTGGGTTGTAAAATTGGTGCCTATGAGGAAAAGAAATGGAAAAATCAGAATGTGTGTGGAATTTTTTGATTTGAACAGAGCATCACTCAAGGATCATTATCCACTTCCATCAATGGAACAATTATTACGGAGTTGTAGAATGGCTCTAAGAGGTTTTCATTTCTTGATGGATACTTAGGATATAATTAGATAATGCAAAAAGAGGAAGATCAATTTAATACAACCTTCACCACCAAATGGGGTACATATGCTTATAAAATGATGCCCTTTGGACTGTCAAATGTCAGAGCAACATTTTAGCGATCCATGGACATGACATTCAAAGGCTTAATCAAAATATAGTTCTGGTGTATCTAGATGATATCACTATCTTCTCAAAGAATGTTGCAAATCATCTCTTCCACCTTAGACATGTATTTCAGAGGTGTAGAAGGTTCAGAGTGTCACTAAACCTAAAGAAGTGTGTATTCTTGGCACATGAGGGGAAATTGTTGGGCCATATTGTCTTAAGAGAAGAGTTAAAAATTTATCCTGAAAGGGTTGAAGCCATCTTAACACTGCCATTGCCACAACACAAAAAGTCTCTCCAAAGCTTCTTAGGGAGAATAAACTTTATTCACAGGTTTGTGCCTACTTTTTCCACTCTTGTGAAGTGTTGACAATTATGTTGAATAAGAGTCTTGCATTCAAATGGATAACAGAAGGAAAAGAGAGTGTTGAGGCCATTAAGCTCGAAATATCATAGGCCTCAACTCTTGTTAACCCATAATTTCAAAGGACTTAATGTTATATGCTTTTGGATGGTCAAATACAATCTAGCTATCTTGGTTTAGCCTAAAAGGAAGGTTCAAAAAATCCCATAGCCTTATTAAGTCAAAGCTTTGAGGATTATGAGGTAAAGTAATATTTCATTGAGAAGCATGTCCTTGATGTCATTTGGAGTTTGAAGAAGTTTAGACACTTAGTTTGGAACAATAAGATTCAACTACTAGTATCTCATGTTAGTGTCAAGGATTTCCTCCTAAACAAGGACTTGAATGAGAAGAGAGCCATTTGGATCACTCGTGTAATGGATTATGACATTGAGATCAAAGTGACCAAACTGGTTCATGGAAAGGGTCTATTTGAGCAGCTCACTTCCAAGAAACAAGCTAAGTCAGTGGATGAAAAGGAGGCCATCCTATTACTTCAGAATAATCAATAACAACCATCTAATGATACACCTATTCCATGTTGGACTCAAGCCTTCGTGTATTATCTCCAAACAAGTTTTTTACCCTCCAGAATGGAACAAAGAAAAAGGAGATACTTCAGACTACAAGCCATCCCATATGTGCTTGTTGGTGGATTCTTGTTCAAGAAGGATATCAATAGTGTCCTATTGAGGTGCATTGGGAAAGGAAAATTGAGAGAGTGTTGCATGGGTTTCATGATGGAGAAGCAGGAGGCCACTTTGCCCATTGAGTAACATCTTCAAAATCATGAAAGGTGGTTATTACTGGCCTACAATGTTTAGGGATTGCTACTCATGGATAAAGAATTACAAGAAGTGTGCATTCTTCACAGGGAAGGAAAATTTAGCAGCCTTGCCCCTTTGCCAAATTTAAGTGGATCAGCCATTCATACAATTGGGATTAGACTTCATTGGAGTGATTAAACAAAAATCAAGCCAGGGCCACAAGTGGATACTTACAAAGCAAAAGACTATTTCACCAAGTGGACTGAGAAGGTGGAACTTAAGGAAACAAATGAATCCAACATCTCATATTTTCATGAAGGAATAACCACCAGGTTTGGAGTCCCTACTACTATTATATCAGATAATGCATTAGCATTCCTAGGTAAAAGGATCATTGAATGGGCTGTCAAGAATATTGTATGCCTCAACACTTCATCAAACAATTACCCTCAAGGTAATGGCCAAGCAGAGTCCACAAACAAGAACCTATTAAGGATTATGAGGACTCTTGATGAAAATCAGAGAATTTGGCATATAAATTTCAAATCAGCTCTATGGGCTGATAGGATCACATTAAAAAGGGCCATTGGTAGCTCCCCATACAAGCTTATATATGGAAAAGAGGCAGTATCACCCATATCATTAGAGTTTCCTGCTTTCGAGCTCATCAAACAGTTAGAACTAGATGAGTTTGAACCTATTGCAATCAGTTATGCAGAGCTAATGGAAGTAGGAGAGGCAAGAGAGCATGTAATGTAGATCCTGGAGAAGGATCAAGAATTGATCAAGAAGAGATTTGATAAGAAAGAAAGAACAAGGACCTTTCAAGAGGGGGGCCTAGTTCTAAAATGGGATGCAGATCATGAAAAACTAGGAAGGCATTTCAATTTTGATGCCATTTGGAGTGGCCCCTACATGATCACAAGGTGCAAAAGTAGCAATGCTTTCAGTTGGCTAAATTAGAAGGAAAAGAATTGTAGATTCTAGTCAACGGGATCCATCTCAAACATTGCTACTAAAAAGGAAGGTTCCACCCTTGTAAATATTAGCATAGGAATTTAATTTCCCTAAGTGCATATGCACATCGTCTTGTTATAGCATAGGTTTTATTTCCCTAAGTGCTCTATAACAGGTTTTTTTGTTCCAATTTTACATCGTTATGTAGTTCGATACGCCTCCAGGTGAATGTGCCAAGACCTTCAACATTTGCAACAGGAAGACCCATAGTTGCCATAAGAGTTGCTCATTTCAAAATAGAAAAAATATAGAGCAACTAAAATCAGGTAAAAAGGGTCCATTTCCAAAAGAACAGGATCAATGTCAGGCCACCACCCACGACTCCGTGCCTAATGGATACAACAAGGAAATTGATCTCTTCATGTAGCAGGTAGATGTCCCTTTGAGTTTCCAAATTATTATCTCAATTTTGCCGCTTGGAAAATTGATCAACCATGACCCTGCGCCAAAAGAAATCCAAGGGACATTTCTGTCGAATGATCCTACATTTCAAATCTGACACTTAGGTTATAGGTAGGATCTACAATGGAGTGGAAGGGTCTGGTAAGGGCCAAATAGTGTCATAGAAAACTAGAGGGTCAGAGGATAGAAATAGAAAAAGGTTCAAAGTCTTTGAGCTTTACAAATGATTCAGAATGAGCCCAAATTTATTAAGTATGGGAGAATCAGTTGAAACTTTCATGTGCCTCATCTGCACTTTTCCAAAGGTTAAACCAAAAAGTAGAGGCTTGAACAAGTGCGGAGCTTCCACGTGCCCCAAATCTAAAAAGGGGACAAAGTCAACCATTGAAAAGTCCAAACGAGCCAAAGGAACCACGTGTCATCTCGACACAATTTCAAAAATGAGAACGCAAGGCAAAGACTCAAACTAGCGCAAGCTAGCCACATGGTAAGGGTCCAATAGAAGTCAAATGGCAGTGGGCCCAAATTGGTTAAGTGTATAGAACCGGAAAAAATCTCCACATGTCTCAATGGTACAAATTCAAAAGGCGCAACCCAAAGTGGAGACTCAGATGAGTGTGAGGCTTCCATGTGTCTAGGGTTCGAGAAAGGCATCGGCCTGAATCGTCTAAGTATTGAAGACTCGCGGAAGGAGTCATGTGTCAGCTTGGCACACCTTCAAAGGTAAATCTAAAGTGGGTCTCCTAAACAAGCGTTGGCCTTCCACATGTCTCAGGTCCGAAAGAGTGACAAAGAAGACAGTTGAAAAGTCAAGATGGGGTAGAATCGATGAAGAGTGCCACGTGATTTAACCACATAAATTCAAGAGGGCTAGCCAAAGGGCTAGACTCAGACAAGCGCCAAGTCTCCATGTGTCCCAGGTCAGATATACTGCCCCGCTAAACAAAAGGACTTAGCCAAAACATAAAGGAACAGAGAAAACTCATGGAAGGTCCCACGTGTCTCTTTAGCACATTTTAAAAATGAAATCCAAAAGTGATTCCCAAACACGTGTCAACTCTACACGTGGTCATCTTCCAAGTCAAAGTGGGAAGGTGGGTCATCAACGCAATTTGAAATTTTTGGCTTTGTGTCCAAAAGGAGTAAAGTATAAAAATGAGCCACACCTCCACCAACATCTAGAGGAGCCATGTGTTGGGCCTAAATTACATGTGGGCTGGTGGCCTTGGGGAGGACTATTCGTCCAAATTGAAAATGTGTACCAATGGACCCGAAAATGGGTTTTTGGAAAAAGGTGAATTACGGGGCTGTGAGGCATTTTTCATTTTTGTATTTTTTGCCAAAGTGCACAAAGTGAATTTCAGGCCCGCGGACCCGTCCTGCTAACTAGTTTTCAACATTTTTGTATAGACCCGACTCAAATATTCAAATGGTCATATATTTTGATCCAGTACGAAATTCAACCAATTTGGCACCATTGGAAAGGTATCAACCTCATCTACACCATGCAAACCTGAAAATTTAATTTTGATGAGGTTAGTTGGGTGAAAAATATGAGAACATCTTCACACCATTACTATGTAATCTGATTGCCCTTGATAACTAGATTCAGATCTGATTTGATACACCATTCTTCCTTCTTCAACATGCCAACAGGACATAAAGCAGCGGACTCGATAGATTATGGGAAGATTTGTAGCTGCATTGATGGTGGTAGTGAGCTCCTAATCAAGTTTCCCACATATTTTCTTCTTCTCTCTTTCCTGCATCTATAAAGGAAAGATCTTGTCTCATTGTAAAGGGTTCGACATTCTGTTTTCCTCCCTCCCTACTTCCCTTGTCTGCAAGTGAATTTGTGGAGTTTTCCTAACCTCCTATTCAAATTGTAATACCAAGTTTTCCCTCTTGGCTATTATAATGTCTTGTATCAAATCTAGAGCAATAATATATGTCTGTGGATAATTCTTAACCCTCTCATGTGTTCATTTTTGTCTTCTAATCTCTCATTGCAGTTTGGTTATCTGTGCATGGTGGTTGTATTACATTTCTATGGTCTGTGTTAAATTGCAAAACATGTGTTTAACATTCTTTTGGTGCATCACCTTTTTAGCTTAGGTTTATTTTATCGCATCTTCTCAACCCTGTCTCCTTGGTAAGATAGAGTATGTTTTAGAGTAGATCCTTCTGCAATTTATTTGTGTGCACCTAAATAAAGGAATAGGAACCGGACTTTACCCGGAGAGCTCTCTCGATTTCAAATTCGACACTTTGAGAGATGCTCCATGTTGTACAATCACACTAAGAGTCCTAACTCATCTAGTTGCAGACATTCGGGGGTGTTGTGATTCTTCACTATCATCCCCTTAATGGTTAAGCCTCGAGGAGATCGAGTTGAAGAGTCGGTGGTGGATAAAGATGAGTTTGCAATAGAAGAAGAACAAGAACAAGAACAAGAGGAAGAAGATCAGCAATCTTTTTGCACCGAATACAGTGTCCATGATGGAATTTTGTCGAGAGGATGCTGATCTAATTGAAGCTACAAAATTAGTCATCAAGGAAGAATAACACTCAGCTCCAAGTTCTATTGAAGAGAAGTAATTGGAAGAGATTGAATCATAGTTGAAGCCATTTAATGAAGAAAGAATTATTGAAGATGTTTTGCTTTCATTTGAAGGGCCTGATTTGATTGATGGATCCATGATGGCAGAGAGATATCAAGAAGACCTTGCTGCCCCAAAAAGTCCTCTAGAGTATAAAATTGAATATTTTGATTTGAAAAATTTATTGCGAGAGGAAGAGTCTACCCAAGAGCATGTTTGTCTTTAAGAAGCAACAAAGGAACTCAGAGCCAACAATGTGTTGAAAAAAACTATGATGATGCAAAAGTAACGTCAGTGGATGTTACAATCAATAACAATGAGCTTTAGATTATAGAGGAGTTCCATACTGCTATAGAGAAAGGAAAAGAGCAAGAGGATGTCATCATCCCTCTCACACCATCCACCCAAGAAGGTTTGTAAGAAGACTCCATCCATGGAGTTGAAATTGAGAACCATGGGTAGATTCAAAGGATCGAGACCATGCCCAATCTGGTACTTGGCTTCATTAAAGCCAAGGGAGAATCTAAAGCTAGTCATGCCCACTTCAAGGCATGAGGGTGAGCTCCAAAGTACTAAGGATCAGCTACAACACCTCTTCAATCCAAATGCAGTGCAACTAAAAGAGGTATTTGTCTTGTTTCCACTTGACACCTTGATGATATGGGTGGAGGATCGGCTTATAGTAAGTTTTTCACTCATATAAGCAGCCATATTCAATGTCAGATCATTTGCATGGCTGCCTTTTTTGAAGAAGAGAAGCTATTTCTCCCTTCCTGTAGTAGGCTTTGTTTAGCTTTTATTTGTCTGGGGTTAGTGTAGGAGTAGGGGTAGGTTTGTTTTTAGTAGAAGAAGGGATTTTTCACACTTTGCATGTCCCATTTGAGGCATGTATGATGTTATTTTTGTACATAAGTTTTGTTCGTATTGCTCTAGAGGTATAATGAGCCATGCCCTTCATTATTCACAAAGTAGAGAGACCCATAGTTTCCTATAATAGTTGCTAATTTCAAATGAAACAAATATAGAGAAACTAAAATAATTTTCTAGGAGTCTATTTCTCGAGACGGGTGAAAGCCCCAGCTCAAAAAAAATTTCTACTCTCATAACCTCATCTCCATGATCTTCTTGACAAATTTGAGAGTATGGACAGCGGGGCAAGTTTAGGGTCGAGCATGCATACGTAGTTAGGCTCACAGTTTCATGGACAAGATCAGTACCAGGCTATAATTGTGACTCCATGCCCAATAGATGCAACAAGGAAAGCTGTTCTCTTCATCTAACATGAATATGTCCTGTGAGTTGCCAAACTATTATCCCAATTTTTCCCCCTTGCAAAATCAATCAAGCACAACCCCGCACGAAATAAATCTAAGGGTTGGCTTTGTCGTATGAGCTCATATTCAAGTCCATAAATCAAGGGTTATAGGTGCGACTCTAAAATAGAGGGGAAAGGTTGGTGAAGGACCAAACAACATCAAAGGAGACCGAGAGGCTCATAGGAGGAAAACAGGGAAAGGTTGGAAGTTTTCGAGACTTAGCTACATATGAATTGACTTGGGGTCGAACAAAAAACTCGCGGAAGGTGCCATGTGTCAGCTTGTCATAATTCCAAAAGGTCACATCAAAATAGAGACCCTAAATTTGCTTGGAGCTTGCATGTGTCCTAGTTCGAAAAGGGATAGAGTTCGGTTGTTGAAAAATTGAAATGAGCAGAAAGAACCACGTGTCAGCTTGGTGTAATATCAAAAGTGAGAGCCCAAGATGGAGACTCAAACTAGCATCATCTCTCCACGTAGTTAGGGTCCAACAGAATTCAAATGGGTATCAAGCCCAAATCGAATAAGTATAAGAAGGGCCAACGGATGGCACCACGTGCCTCAATGACGCATCTCCAAAGGTTAAGCCCAAAAAGTGATACCAAACAAGCACCAGTTTGCCATGTAGTTGGGATCTAAAAGGAGGTCTCATCGGCCGTTGAAAAGTCACAGACCCGTGGAGGGTGCCACATGTCTCAATAGCACAAATTCAAGAGGTGCGACCCAAAGGCCAATCCCAAATGAGTGTGAAGCTTCCATGTGTCCCAGAACCTGATGAGGAAGTTTTCACTTGAGACCTCAAATCAGCTAAGTACAAGAGATTTAGCAGAAGCCCCCATGCGTCAACTTGGTGAAAATTTAGAAGTGAAATACATAGCGGGTTCCCAAATGTGTGCCAACCCTCCATGTGGTCAGAGCCTCAAAAAGTTGAATCAAAAGTTGAAAAATTGTAGACCCTTGGAGGGTGCCACATGCCTTTTCAAAGTGCAATTCTAAGGGCAGGATCCAAAGTATGTTTCTAAATGATCGCGAGCTCACCACGTGGTCGAGTAAAAAAAGGTGATAGAGTCAGTAGTTTAATTGACTTAGTATGGAAGGGCTAGCAGAGGCCTCCACGTGTCTCATCTGCGTAACTTTAAAAGAAAAATCTAGAGGCAGTTTCCCAATAAGCGCTGAGCCTCCATGTGTCCAGGGTAAGACATATGGCCTCACCAAACAAAATGGACTTAGCTGAAAACAAAAAGAAACAGGGAAAAGCCATGGAAGGAGTTACGTGTCTCTTTGGCGCAACGTCAAAGGAAAAATCCAAAAGAGGTCCCTAAACATGTGTCAGCTCTACACTTGGCCATGTTTTAGGTCAAAGCGGGAAGGAGGGCCTTGGAAGGAGTTTTTGGCCAAAAGTGGGCTGATGGGCCTGGGGAAGACTTTTCACCGAAGTGGAAAATGCGGGCCAGTGTGCCCGGGGATGAATTTTCACAAAATGTAAAGTTTCGGGGCCACGGAGGGAATTTTTCGCAAGTGTAAATGTGGACTGGCAGGTCTGCGGGGCATTTTAGAACTTTTACACTTTTCACAAAATGGCACAGTTTGCAAGTGCACCCTCGCGAGCCCAAGGAGGTTTGTTTGCCAAATGAAAAAAGTGAATTTCTAGTTTGCGGGAGACTTTTATTATTTCACATTTTTTCACAAAAGGCGCAAAGTGAGTTTTGGGCCCATGGATCCATTTTGCAAAACTAGATTTTTGCCATTTTTATATGGATTCGATTCAAGTATTCAACTGGGCATATCTTTCGATCCAGTGCTCTAAATTCAACAAATTTAGTACCATTGGAAAGGTCTTGACCTCTTCCATGCCATGGAATCTAAAAGTTTAATTTTTAAAAGCTTAGGTGGGTAAAAAGTAAGAAAAATTATTTCATGTCATTAATGTATGATCTGATTAATTCAACAACAAGATCAAATTTTATTTGATCCGCCATTATTCCTTCTTCAACATGCCAAAAAGACACAGGGAGCTAGAATTGATAGATTGTAGGCATACTTATAGGGCATTGATTGTTGGTGGTTGATATTTAAGAGAAGAATTGAGTTTCTCTTCTGTCTCTCTAGGTTTTTTTCATCTATATATTGTAAACACTTCTCATTTGAGAGGGAGAGACATTTTGAGTGTGGGGAAACTCTGTAAAATTAGTTTCCTAACTCCATTTGAGCTGTAAGCCTTCTCGTACATTTGGCAAGTGGATTTTGTGCTTCTCTACATCTGTGTAATGGTCCGTACATTTCATAGAGAAATAACATCATGTTTTGTGGTGTTCTTCAACCCTTTCTCATGTTTTTTTGTTTCTATATGCCTCTCCATTTTTTGTTTGTTTCATGTGCATGTATTTCAGGTTTGCAGGTGTAAGATTTTGTGCTTCATGGAGTTTCAATAGCATATTTTGATTTTGGTTTGTGTCAATTCTATCGACCTTCCTCATCTCCTTTTCACCCTGTTTCATCCTCCATCATCAGTGAGTATCTCACCACTTCCTTCTCTGGTGTATCTCCACTTAGTGTAGGCTTTGTTTTTATGCATTTATCTCTCTCCCTAGTCCCTTGGAAGGTTAGATTAGGATTAGTTATGTTTTTCCTGCACTGGAGTAGCTTGTGGTAGTTAGTTTAGGAAGTAGGAACCAACCTTCTCTAGAGGTCCATCTCAAGTCCACAAGTCCCACATCTTGAGAGATTGTCCCATGTTCTGCAATCACACCAAATTCACCACCCCATATCGAGGCCATTTAGGGTGCTATGATTTTTCCACAAAAGTAACTCTACACATTAAGAAAATAAATCTTTTTCAAGAAAAAATATTAGTAATAAATGAATGAAATTCAAAGAGAGATAACAAGTATAATTTTACCCAACTTATATCCCAATATAATAATTTTAGCATTGTTTACATAGAAAATTTATATTTGTACATTCAATCATTTGATGACAAAATTTCATTTTAAATCTATTCCGTGAATGTTGGGGTTTATATAATATCATAAGGTTATTTAAAAAAATTCATCAAAATGGAATATATGGAACACATTTATCATATAAATCTACCATGAAATGTTATCTATTTCTAAAAACATTGGGATTTTTTAACTCAGTTAATCTTATTAAGAAATATAACTTACATGATCTTATAATAAATGAAAGGAAAAGCATCATGTGTATCTTTTCTATATTTTTTTTTTGCTGAAATAGATATTATATTAAAATAAAAAGTATATTGATACAAGATTATTCACACAAAAGGAAGGTGGTATGGTAGCATGTCTCAACTCCACGAACCAATCTAGGATACACAAGCGCTTAGGAGAAAATCCACTAGGAGGAGCCTAGATAGTTATTTCTTTTTTTTTTTTAAATTCACAATGTTTATATAAGTGGTAAACTAGTAACAAGAGCTTCCAAGACTACAAATGCATTGTAAGTAATATATTTTGTAGCACTTGAGTATATGGTTCTTATAAATACAAAGTGTCTCAATCTAACGTTCTTTCTTTTTTATGATGAAAAACACGCAAAATGATGAATTTTATGTATTTGTGGCCTCATGATAATATGATCAATGCTTAGTTATTTTCATTAGCATACTACTGTTATTTTGAGATTAGTTTGTGTTGCCAAAATATTTTTTTGGGTACAAAATATGGGATTCATCAATGCTCATGAAACTAGGTCCCTCCTCTTCAAAATCCATGGTGGTTCAAATTTCTGGAAAAATTAAAATTAGGTGCATTATTTATAATATCGAGTGGTGGCAAAATTCTAGAAAATCTATGAAAAAACCCTAGTTGTGAATACAATAGCATTTTTCAAAATGTAAAACTTACAAGTTAAAGAAACAAAAAGTGTTGAGAAGGAAATGGAAGGTAACACATTCTTTTTATTAGATTGGGTAAAAGTAGATTTTGAAGGGATCGGGAACCCTATACAACTGAAGGATAAGATTCAAGGCCCAAAAGAGAAACATCAACAAACAAGGCCCACAAGCCTAAAAAGGAACAACTAGATAAACCAAAACCTAGAAACATGAAAGCACCAAAAAGAGACCTAAGGTAGAAAGCTCAAAGCATATTGGCCTGCAGACCAAGGAACTCTCAAAATCATGGCCTTTCCCTTTATGAGATCTAAGGCTCATCTTGAGAGGAAAATTTCCATCTTTTCCTTTCTTTTTATAGTTCACCACCTTCCAACCCTCCCCCTATTGGGATCTTCATTCTCATCCGAGTGGATAGGGAGACAAATTTCAAGAGACTCGATGTTTTGACCTATAGACTGATCATTATTAGCTAAAGTGGGTAGAGGGGTCCCACCCAACATCTGCCTATTCTTCACTTTCATTATCTTTTCCTTCTCCTATTCCTACTTCTCAGTGTGACTATCTGAAACTTTTGAGCGATCATTTTCCTCATCAACATAAACAATCAAATTATCTAGGATAAAATCCTTCCAACATGATATTCACCCTTTAATCTACTTCTTGATGATATGGTAATAATATGCAAGATAACCAAGGAGAAAAAAGTTCTACCTCTGAAGGGGAGACCTTCATAATCAGATTTTGAGTCAATATAATGTCCCTAACTTTCAGTTCCATCATGGCTGGGAAATCAGCCGTCATATCCATATCCACTAGAATATGAACATATGTGGTATGATCAAAAGCTTCTATCCTAGGATCAACATCAACGAATTTATGAAAAGCACCCCCCATCGACCTGAAGCAATCCTCACTCCAGAAGTGCAAGGGTAGATAAGGTAGCCTTATCCACACATGTCTGATTGATTCAAAAACGGGTGCTTGAAACTAATAATTTTAATCATATCAAAGGATATTCAATTTTAATCAACTTACAAGGATTTTAGACTTCCAAAAACTTATTAAAATCTGTTTTAGGACTGAATTCATACTGAAATTAAGTTTGTAATTTACTCAAAATTTCACTGTTTGATCACAACCCAAAAGTCATTGTTTCATATTTAATTGATTTTTCCAATTTTATCAATTCTGATTATAGTTGCATCCATATTCATATTTGGAATTTAAATTACTTGCAATTATAGAAAACTGAAAATCAAAATCATAAAGAAACAATGATTTTTACGAGATTTAGAGTTCCTACATCCTCGGGTTCATGGTGAACCGATCCATTAATAATGTTAAAAATGTAAATATAATAACCTTTACATTAACCAATAATGAATCAAAAACCTAAAAACTATGTTTCAGACCTTTAAAGGATGTTAATGGAGCTCAGCCTTTATCCTTCACCTTCTTGATCCACTTGTAACAGTGTCTCCCTTTGGTTCTATGCCTTCATGTGACTTTAACAGAAAATAAATCTATCACAAAAGCTCCAAATCGGATAAATTATCACACCATCATGATCGTCTCAAAATTCTTAGAAAGTTTATAATATAACTCGAGATCTAGTTTTGAGTGGAAGTGCCTCAAAAATTAGCTTGAATGCAAACTGCCTCTTATCCTCCTTAACATAGTCTTTGCCTGAGTGTTGTTTAAATAACATTGAGCTCTATTTCATCTCATTAAATATTATAGCCAAGCTGGTTGGGTGGATAAGACTTTGGGAGCAGAGGTCATGGGTTCAAAACCCAGTGGTCTACATTTTGACATGGCCTTTATTATCTCCTACGTGGGAAGATCCCACATCTTCGGCGTGAAAGGTGGGATTGATGTTTATATTGTGAAGGCCTCTCCTCCATAGTCATGGTGGCAGCCACATTTGACATTTGGCCCTCCATTTTAAACATTGTTTATTTGTTGATAGACCCAATGTTGTGTTGTATGTTGAGTTTGATCTGCCCAGTATATTGTAGACCATTGTGTGTTGATTTATATGACAGTATAAAGGTTGGGTAGTTTATTGAAACATCGCAAGTATATATTCATTGGGTAGTATGGTCCTTTTATCTATGTTGAAATAATACCAAGCTCTCCAAGTTGGATACTAATAAGCCCGAACATAGCAAATAATGTGGCTTGGTAATTAACATGGAAGTTAATATCATATAATTACAAAGGTAATAAAATGGAATTCGACCCAGGTAGTATAATGACATTCTAAATGAAATATGACAATAAAGACCACTTTCCTATATCCCTATCGAAAAATAAAACTTGTGGTGGCAAGCCATCTGGTGGTTTGAGGACCCACGATGTCGATGATAATATAATCATCCTCATGGCAGTTGGACTCCCCTCCGAAACAAAAGTTGAGCCTCTTGTTCCGCCGAGTTATACCATTTTATGATCATCGAAGACCAGCGATGAAAACCTCTCAAACCTCTCCTTCTGCCAACTCCCTTTTTCCACTTGTTGCAGTGTTATTTGTCCATTATTGACCTATTGACTAGAGTTGACTTTCATTTTTACCAAACTTTGACTAGACATATCCTAATCTTAGAGTGTCTATTTTTCACATTCTTGTAGTCATCGGAAAGCTCTCAGAAGGATATAATGCACTGATATGGTTTAACAAATTTTGGGGAACACTTGAAACCGAAAATGATTCCCTGATTACTGATAGTAAAATTTTTAGTTACCGGGTTAAAGTTGGGTAAGCAAGGCTTTATAAGGAGATGATGCGACTGAAAATCCCATATATTTCAAAAAATATTGTCCTTATCAGAGGAGCTATCGAAAATTACACTAAAAATTCAATGAGCTGAGGGGTAGATGTTGAATTTACCATCTATAATGGGCCTCTAATGTTTAGAAATCCATTTGTGGAGGGCTAGAAGACCAAGGAAACAACTAATGAATCTGCAAATCAAGCATCTATTTTGGTAGAAACTCACATATTCTGAAACCTCCACACCAAAGGAGAGCATGGGAGTTGATTTGGCATGCTCTTGCCACAAGATATTGGGTGTGACACATAATCCAATAATTAATAACTCATAAAAATTCTAGTTAAATTATAAGTAACATGAAAAAACATGTAAGCAAATAAGGAACATCAAAAATAACAAAATTGACACAAAGTTCAACCACAAATTTTCTTTTTGTTCCAATCACTAACAAGTTCTTATGTCTTTATGAAATTGTCATATGCTTAACTGAGTATTAAGAGAGAATGGATGAAAATATTAATGATATAAATAGAATAATACAACATGTTAGGGAGATAAAAATTTGATATTTTGTAATGGATAAGTCATTCCAATATATAGCCTCCTTGTATGAATCTTTGTATCCCTATGTGACTTTTCATGTTTTAGAATTAAAAATAGGTTACTTTTCCTAATTTTGAGAAAAGCCTTATAATAAGGAGGAATATAAAGTCACTTAAATAAATAAAATGAAAATAGAAAAAGTGTGCAACCCCCAAAAATAAATATAAATCACTTAATTTAACCTAGTCACATTTCCAAAAGAAGTGATTTCTTCATGAGAGACAAGGAACTACCTGGAAGAAGAAAGAAGAGGACAAAGAAAGATACTATCATGTAGGTAGAGATGTATAAGAATTATACCCTTAGATCCACTGCATTGGAAGAACTTCAACCTTCTGTATATGCAAGTGAAATCACAGGAACACATCCCCAACTTCATCTTCACGTGAAATCATAGTATCCACTTATTCAAAAATTCTTGTACCTCATCCAAAAAAATTAGTTACAAGTTTAAGATATAATAAATGCAAAACAAATTGGATATAGTTTTTAAAATGTTCTATTTATATAGTAAATTTACCTCGATATGTTATCTTCATTCTCCTAAAACCTTGTGCTACAAGTTTTTAAATTAATCCTCTTCTATAATAGGAACTCCCAAAGTTGTACAGAATTAATTTAATGAGCATCATAGAATTTTCTTGTGGGGTTTCATTCAACTCCATATGTCAATATGTTTTGAATATATTTTAGGCTTGGTAAAAATTAACTTTCTTAAAATACCCGAATCAAAAAATTAAAGAAGGTTAAATATATAATATTTTAATCAATCACTATAAATTAAAAAATAAATAAATGTTTAAATTCACATAAACTAATAAAATGATATGTTAAAATCAAACTATTTAAGATACTTAAATATAATGTATTAACGTACACATTTTCCTCTAATATCCTATAACATATTGTCCAAATTATTTACATAGAGGGTGATTTGCATGTCCCCTCTTATTTTGTGTCTACACATATCACAAATAAGCCAAGAGGTTCTATCATCATTTAAACTTGGCATGTTTTATATGTCTTCTTCCTCATCATAACTCCTTAGTGCTTCGAGGAGTGTGTTATTGAGGCTAGATCATAGGAAATTTTACGATCTATGTTTTATTGTTTTAGATAGAGAAGGTTGAGAGGGAATTTCAACCAAAGAGAGTCTTAAATAGAACTATAAGTATTTATAATTTAAGTAATTAAAATAATGTTAAATAACAAAAAACAAAAACTATACCTTCGAGTTGGTGACTCCTTGTTTTGCCAAAGGGCATATAATCCTATCACCCCCATCCTCCTTAATTTATATAAATGAAGTAGACTTGTTATAACTAAGTGTTACTATTTTTGTATGATAATAAGTCATTAAAAAATGTAAATTTCTTCTAAAAAGTTAAATAAAATTGTATAAAAAAACTATAAATTCATATCTCCTTTGCTGGTGCCTTAATGTCAAGGGAAACCCAACGAAATGGTGTTTATATTTTATATAGAACCTTAGGGCTCTATTAACCATTAGTGTTGTCAACATCAAGTTGTATAATAAAAATGTATAACCGTGAAAAAATAGGTTGTAATTAAAAATGAAGTTTAAACTTCTATCTCCATGGTGTGCATCTGGAGGTTGATGGATGTGTAGATATGAAAGACCATTTGTGTGGCTTGTCCTTCCCATCATCCATGCCACATTATACTAAGGCATGAATGTTAAAACCTCCAAAAATAATCTTGTCAATGACATGAGAAAATAATCCATGTTGTCTATAATGTCAAAAAGAAAACATTTAGAGGAATAAACTTGACAATAAAATTTTCGTATAATATTTTGTAAATTTATGGCAAACTTGTTGGTTATATGTTACATGAATACATTTAATTCTTATGAATAAAGTTCATTTTTAAATATTTTTCTTCGAATGGATATAAAAAAGAAATAAATATTGGTCAATAGACTCTAAATAAAATTTCTTATTTACCCCATGGTTTTCAATTGATTCTAGGGTTTCGTATTTATTTTGGAGTTTGCAATTTACCCTTGGGTTTGTAATTTATCGTATGGTTTCTAATTTTCCACAAACTTTCTAATTTATTAAAGTGTTTACAATTTAACAAAATATTTCCAATATCTCAAAGGATTTTCAATTTAATCTAGGGGTTACAATTTAAGTTAGGGTTTTCTATTTATTGAAGGATTTGCATTTTACCCTAGGCTTTCTAGTTAATTCATGGGTTTGTAATTTCCCTAGGTTTGCTATTGATATGATTTATATGGCTGAATATCTAATAGTTGAATAAAAATATTATTATAATTTGAATCAAATATCATATATATATATATATATATATATATATATATATATATATATATATATATATATATATCTGTGTGTGTGTGTGTGTGTGTGCATGCACTCATATTTATTCTTAGAGGTGACACATATTTTTCATATTAATTTTTCCACCTTGTCTAACTATTTGGTGGGAAATAAGAGGTTATACCTTGTCGAATTCAATGAAAGTATTTTCTTAGTTCTTTAATGATCTCAAGGAAGTGATCTGATCTCATGGAAGTGATCTTAGAAGATATTAGATCTAATTGGAATGCACGTATTAAAGAAAAATCATCATCCCATTTACGTCGTCGAGCTGAAAGTTGAGCAACTGATCTATATGAGTTGAGGAGAGGAGATCTTCTGAGGACCGATCTAAAGAAGGATGAGTCATTTATCTTCCATTGGAAAGTCACATGGATCTTGATTTACATGTAGGGAGTAGATTCACCAAGCCGTAGATGGAGAAATAGTTGAATCAACATCAAAATCCATTGAAAGCGTTCAACTCCTCAGATAAAGGGTTTTAACGTTGAGGGGAATTTATATACCTAGGGTGACTTCGACCTGACAATTTAACAGTCCCCTTCAAAGTAAATTCACTAATAATAATTGATTCTGACCCAATGTATATTTGGTCTATCTGAGATAGATCACTAGATGATTATCCACACCCTTACACATAATATTGAATAGGAACAAAGAGGTGAAATATATGTCAGGGAATAAAATTATGAATATCTCTATTAGAATCACCATAAGTGCAAGAGTAGGAGATGGTTGTCATAGGATGAAGATATGTACACACATGTTAGGAAAATCTACCACATGCTGAATTCAGTTCTCAATGATCTTATAGATTTGGTAAGATTCACCGAAAAATAGATGCACTATTATTATAGAGAGATCTATAGTATATAAGCTCCAAAACAAAATCTAAAGACTGCAAAATTAAAAAAGTTCCCACAACAAAAATATATGCTCTAGAACATGTTTTTATTAAATAATGAATGAAAAAATGGATAGAATGATGTGGTGTGAAAGCAACAGATAGAGTGGACAACATGAAAGTAGAGAGGGAAATGCAAGTGAATGATGAATGTCACCAAAACCACAAGAGGTCCACTCTGTAATTTTGTTGACAATATGCCAGTAGGGGTGAACAACAAAGCAATGAAATTTTCTCAATTTCTACATAGCATTTTCCATTTTTGTTGTGTGGAGCAAAAAAATGAAAGGAAGGCCAAACAATGCTAAGAGAGGCTTGGATGACTTTCTTTGATACCAAATGTCGGGGCTACCCAATATTTAACAAGAGCATGAGCTCAAATATAATTCAATTCAACATTAGAATTAAGATTACAATAAACAAATATATATGCTCTCCTATTCCAATTATAGTGCCCACTTCCCTTCGACACCTATTTCTTATTGATTTAGATCATCAATTATACTTATGGATATTATTATATCCTTTTGATTTATCATGATGTTATATGTTAGAAATCTTTGGACTATTGTTGATTTTGATTCATATATGATGTGTTGAATCATTAGAGACATTTTGATATTTATGATGATATGCTATTGACATGGTATATATATATATATATATATATATATATATATATATGTTTTGGACATGTGATATTATAGTCACATTGAGTAGGCCTTGATAATTGAACTAATGTTGTGATCATTTTGACATGGATGAAATGTAGAATAGAGATGTTGTTAGAAATTGTAAATGATGTCGTAATGACCTTGATGATTATTTGATACATATGTAGATGATTATGGATTTATATAGCATGTTTTATTTATGAAGTTTTGATGCGGCCACGAGGCCGAAGGAGGTATTATGTGTTTTGCAGGTAAATATACATTCACAACAAACAACGGGGGGATTGGAGACCAACCACATTGGAATTCTAGGTGAATTCAACAAGGGTCACTATGGCAACATATATTTGTGTGTGTTGGAATTATTATTAGGGCAAATTCTAACGAATGGGTTATCTATTGTCTTTTATTTAGTTTTTCTTTAATTGATATTAGTATGTGAGTTTTAGTGATGTAATTCATTGTAGTATTTATTTGGAATTTGGTGTATGTATTATTTCCCTTTATTATTAATGGGTTTTATTGTCTTAATCAAAACTAATTTTTATCTTGTTCTAAACTAATTATATATGTGACCAAAAGAAGTTATTTTATTAGACTAGATGGCCCTTGGATATTTTGTTGTAGTTGAGTGCTTATGATTTTTGTTATACAGTCTATCCCTTCATGGAAATTCGAATTTTTCCTTAATGGTCAATTTTGAAGGCTTATGGGACAAGTTAAACTTGTCCCACACTTCTTAAATTGCTATACCAACTCTACTTATGGGTTCGGGGTAAAAATTAGACCCCATTAGGTGTTGCAGGAAGATAAAAAGGTAAAATGTTTATTCCACTTTCTTTCTTGTAATTAATTTTGTCCTTAGGAGTAGTGGGCTTGGCTCGTGTGTGTAAGTATCTTGTCATTTCTTCTCACCCACCAATTTTTAGTGAATTGGGGTTGAGGTTTTACTTGTGAGGTGGAGTTGAGGATGATTGATGTGGCATCCTATAGGGAACCACCTCACCCTCCTCTCTCCCTTTTCTATTTATTGAAGTTCTTTTGCTTGTTTGGGGTTACATCATTATTTTGTGCTCTTGCATTTTTGGGAGTCAGATGATTTTGGAGAGCTTGTGGTCTTGGTTGGAGCTTGTGGGTGATCTCTTGGGTTTGAAGGATCTTGGATATTTACTCTTGGAACAAGCTCTACTATGGAAAGGTAGGAGCTTTACTTTTGGGTTATGTTATTCCTTTATTTTGGTGTTTGTGTGCTTGGTTTTTTTTTAGTGTTTGGAATGCTTGTTGGGTGCTTGGGTAGATTGCCTAAGTGTGGTGTAGGAGGGAACTATGAGGAGAATTTATGTAGGGAGGAATAAGAGTTATTTCATGTTTTAGAGGGATTTTGGGTTGGGTGTCCCACCTTGGACAAGGAATACTTGCATTTCTTACTTGTTATTGTATGAGGGAGGCATAAGAGAATGACGGATGAATAGGAGTATGTGGGAGGCATAAGATGTACTTGAGGGAAACATAAGAGTATGTAGGGGTTTTGAGATATGTATTGGAGGTTTTAACGTGGGCATCCATTTCCCATTGTTAGGCATAAGTGGCCTCCCCATAGGTTCTTGCTCCTTTGGATTTCATTTTTAAGCATTGTTTATTTTTGTTGTTTTTCCTTCTTCTGTAGAGTTGATTTGAATGTGCATTTGGAATAGTTGTATGATATTTGGTGTTTTTTTGTGGAATATTATTGTTTCCATGTGTTGGAATCGCCTCTCATTGTAATGTGGTTGGAGCTCGGGGGCCAACGAGGAGGATGGCTTCTCCTCCTCAATGGATATCTTTGTTGGGTGGAGAGTGTTGCCTCTCTCCCCATTTTGTTGTGGATCAAGACAATCATGAAGGAGCTCTCCTATTGGTGTTGTGAATCTTGGAGCTGATGTTGGCATCCTTAATAAATTCCTTCTTGTGAGAAGCCATTTTATTTTCCCACGCAAGATGGAAGATTGTAATATTGCATTTTTAAAAAAAAAAATTGTTGTATTATAAGTTGTAATATTATTTGAAGAAGTTCATTGAAGAGTTGTAAAAATTTTCTTCTTCTTAGATTGTAGTATGGGAAGAAAAGAATCAAAATGGAAATCTTGTATAAAAGTTTAGTTGGAAGTTGTATTGTGAGAAAAAGAGTTTACTTTCATTGTGATGTTTATCATTGTAAATGAGAAAGAAGAAATATAGAAATTGTAAGATGTAAAAATGTGTGCATAGTAAATTTGAATGAATAACAAAGTTGATTTTAGATATTTTGAATATATAAGTTGTAGTGAAAAATGGAAGAAGGAAACAAATTTGAAGTGTATGGTTATTTTGATATGTTGCATGCTGTAGAAAGTAAAATAACAATATCAGAAGTAGGTTTAAATACTTGTTACTTTGGGACTTTCTAGAAATTTAGATGTACAAAATGGTATATATCTTGTTATTGTTATTGCTTTTATTGAAATAGATAATGCTATAAAATGAGTATTCTATCTAAGAAATGAACAATTGGAATGAAATCCCCAAACCTGGAAACCTTAGGTGCATAAAAATCAAGTTCAAAATGTATTTTAGAACATCGTAGTAACTTTTTTTTAAAGAAAACCTCAAATTTAAGGTTCTATTTTTAAGAAATAGGACTGTCACCCTGTGTAGAGCGGCGGTCTCATGACCACTGCTCACACAAGGCGACGGTCTCAAAACTTCCACTCCGTAAGACGGTGGTTCATGGTGTGTCACCCATGTAGTGTAGCGGTCCCAGGACTGCCAACTTCCTCTGGGTGGCAGTTCTATCACTCATGGCAGAACTAATCAGATTCACGCCTATGTAAAGTTTTAACTAGTATATACTAAATTTTAAGTTGTAAATTTAACTAAAAACTACCACAATCAAATAATGCTCCCATCTTATTGTATAAAAAAATAAACCTACAAATGGTAATTAAACACATCCTTTCTCATTATAATCATGGGGGAAGGGTTTTCCCAAATAGAGAACTCAAATACAAATAGATTTGAAACAAACCAGATTAGTGAAGGAAACCCCTCCCAATCCTTGAATGAAAGACATAACAATGATAAAACTACAATCTAATCTAATCTAAGTTTGATCACCTTGTGAACTCTTCATAGTTCTTCCTCTCTTTCTCCCATGGCTTCCTTCTCTCCAACCTGCAATTTTCAACAAAAGAGAATAGACCAAATGAGGAGAATAGGGTAAGAAGAGGTTTTAATAAGAATGCTTAAGGATTTTAGGGTTAGTTTGGAACCCTAGGATCTAGTGGTCAAGATTGATTTGATCTAAGGGTGGAGGATCAACCCTACTTTTGTTTGGTAGGAAAATATATTATATAGATGTTTTAAATTAACCCTTAATAGTATGTGTAGATGGGTGAATGAGGCCAACTAATTACCTTAGGATGTAAATTCTTTATTAGTTATTAGTATGTTTTAGAATTTTAATAAAAAGGACTTTAAGGTATTAGGATAATCAAACTAAATTAATTAAGCATGAGGCTAACCATATTAGGATTGAACATTAACGAAAGAGGAGAAAACATATAACTAAGTAAACTAAATTATGGCACCTTCCTATTTGAATGTTGATTAATCGACCTTTGATATAAATTAAGAATATTTTTATCTTTTAACTAGACCAGGATTCTTCAATCGTAAAGTTAATACTGTTGGTGAAAATTAATTTAATGAACACTAGGGGTTAACACCCTTGTTACCTCTTAACTTTAAGAACAAAAAATAGTCGCAATTTTTGGGATAAGTGTTAGGTTTTAACGTGTTCCTAGAACGTTGTTTTTGTGGGCGTTACACTAACTCATAAACCCACTAACACTAATCTCGGATGGTTGTTATAACCACCTAGATTCTCTCAAACTTCCTAACAATACTTTCTTAAATATCTACTTGAGTTATATTATTGACTCACTTACATTATTTATTAATTAACACACATATTATTTCTCACCACAAATGTGAGCACTAATACTAGGTTCCTCTAAATTTTTGACCAATTTAATAATGGTGTTGGACGGTAGTATTTTTGACTAACAATATATACTTTCAGTGATACTATATGAAGTTGGCTAAAAAATACGTAATTTTTTGAAAAATTAATTTTTACAATAACAATTAAAATGATCGACTCAACGAGAATTTTTTCCTCAAAAAATATGGCACAAAGAAAACAAATTTAAAAACTGTGTTTTTGTCAAAAAAATGTATATTTTGCTAATTTTGTGTGGGAATTATTTTTAATTTTTTTTTGATGTTAGTAGTTAAAATGATTGTCTCAATGAGAAATACGTCCTCCCAAAATATGGTGTAAGCAAAAAAATTCCCATATTTTTTTTAACGACATCATTACTGGTTGGCAACAAGGAAATATGATACCGAGTGGTAGCATAAAAGACTTCTACCCTCATGGATGTTCCGGTTCAATAGTGTTTCGTGTTGCACACAACAACATTATTGCATTGTTGCATGGTATCAATTTTTGTGTTGTGACACGGTAGCATTTTGGTTTTGACACATGGTAGCATTTTTTACATTGACGCATGATGATAGCATTTTTGTGTTCTTGTGTAGTAGCATTTATTGTGTCACTACATGGTAGCGATTTTGTGTTGATGCACAATAGCATTTTTACGCTGCCGCATGGTAGCATTTTTAAATTGCATCACGGTAGTATTTTTTCATTGTTGTACATTATCATTTTTACGTTGCCACACGGCTTGTACTTTTAGATTTTCCATAGGCTTACTCTCTTTTACTTTCATCTTCAACTCCAGATCTCAAACTTAACAAATTTTTGATTTATATAGTATTACTACATTATAGAGAATTAATCCTATATAGAATAGTATATTATAACATAATGGTGAATATACCAACATTGGTAAGACCTTAATGAACAAGAGAGACGAAACTATGATCAAATTTAGTTATGATCCATAAAATTTTAGTGTACCTGCTACCTTATAATAATAAAAAAATTGCCAATTTAAAATTTCAAAAATCCTAATATTTGCAAATATATGAATATTCGCCCTTAAAATGAACCCTACAAAATAGTATAGATTTAATAGAAGTAATGAATATTTACATGAATTCCATCAAATTGTTGTGAATTTAAATGTTTTAATATGGATGTAACCGACTTACATAATCTATGAATATTGCTGATCTTTTTGGGTTATCTTGGCTTCCTAAAACCAATGTTATTACTTATCAGGTACATCAAGATCCATTTGAAGAGCTCTTATTTTGATTCAACATAGATAATAAATTCATGTTTCTTCACAAAGTAGTTTATGAAGACCTATTTTTGTGTTGCCTCTTAGAAACTCATTGATCATATGCTTATTTCCATGGAACCCTATGCATTTTATTGTCTCTTTTCATGTATTTTTTTGATGAAATAGATCTTATATAAAAATAAAAAGTATGATGATACAAGATGATTCATAAAAATAAATTTGGTAGAGAAGCACACCTTAAAGAAATGAGAAAATCCAGACCATAAAAGGGCCTAGGAACAAAAATCCTAAACTAAGATGCTACAAAAAACTATTACTTAGCCAATGGTGGGTAATTGGCATGAAAACCAAGGATTTAAGGTATTTCCCATTATCAGGTGGGTTCTAGTCTGATATCCAAAAAACACTCCATCCTTATTCAATAGTATCCTCCACCCATGTATGAGAAAGAAAAATGGATAAGGAAAGTCGAGGGAATTTTTCCTGAGGTGGCGAAAATCTCCTCCCATTTTGAGAAAAGACGGGGGGTCCCAATTGGCTGTAGGGAACCCCATCTCTGAGACTGTTATGATGGAGGTAGTGTGGTGCCCCACTTGATAGGTGATCGATCTAAGTAGGTTCATATGAAATCATAAAATAATATGTTAATAGGTTAATTATGTTAATTATGTTTGTTTAATAAATTTCATCCACTATTGTGTGTTAGATCTAACTAGGTTCATATAACATCATAAACTAATTATTATGTATAGTTAAGCTAATATTTGGTGTCTTAGTGTAGGTATGGTTAACTAATGTCCACGAGAGGATACTCGTTATTATTCTCGAAGCCTGTAATTACAAAATTAGAAATCCGTAAATTACTAAACATCTACCATGTAAATCCAACTATTTGTACTTGTGTCATCAAATTTGGGAAATTCTAATTTGGGGCCATGTGACATGTGACCAAACAAAAATAGAACATTAGATTTTTTATCATCAATTGTATTAGAGATTCAGACATGTCAAAGATTTATCCCTTGAACCGTTTCTGATAGGTTAGATAGTTAGGAATCCAAGTTGGAAAATTTACATTATATGTCATGTGTTCCCATTTAGGTCATGAAAAACATAAAGAAGGGGGTGTC
Organism: Taxus wallichiana var. yunnanensis; assembly: GCA_018340775.1. Lineage (NCBI taxonomy): Eukaryota > Viridiplantae > Streptophyta > Pinopsida > Cupressales > Taxaceae > Taxus > Taxus wallichiana. The sequence continues at coordinate 217,969,029 of CM031235.1, read as the reverse complement.
AAGAGTCCAAAACAATTTAGAGTAATATGTTAAAATAATTATCCTAACGAGACAATCATATTGATATAAGTATCCCAAGGAAAAAAATTGCTTCCTAATGGAAGGTAAAAATCAATCCCTAAAAATAGTAGTTTGTATGGAAAAAAATCAGAAGGAATTAGTTTATGTAAATATGATCACCACAGTGAGAAATGGATAATGGAACCAACAACCAAGTAGAATTTTTGGTTGTTTACTCTTTTTTTAGTTGTCTGCTAGACAACTACTTTACAATTTTTTTGACACCAGTGTATTTCCCTATGTCTATACATTGTCTATAAATACTATAGATAACCCTTTCTATTATGTATTGTTGTTTTATCCTCTATGAAAACAAATTATAGATTGTGATTTTTTTCTTGTGGAATCCTCTTAGTGGTAGTTTTGGCCAATTCCAATATTTTTATTGAAAAGAATACTTTTATTAATAACTAAAGTATAATGCATTTCTAATTGTACAAAAAATGGATGGAAAACATCACTCCCCAAAATGAAAAACAAATCAAGCTAAGAAAGCATTGAGAAAGAGGCCAAATCACCTCAAAAGGGCATAAAAAATATGAGTACATAATAAAAGTTAAAGTTTTAATTTAAAAAATGTGCAACAAATAAAAGCACCGGAAATCACAAAAGACCATGAAAACTAAGTTATGACTACAAACATGGCAATCGGAGGAGGCAGAGGTAGAGGAATATAACACTTGTCCCCCAACCAAGAGTATCATAGGGGTGGGTTGTCAAGGATGGGATCTCACCCATCATTATGTTGTTCTTGTTGCACTCTTCTTATTCAATTTTATGTTTATAATGGCAGGAGAATTGGAAAACTCTGATTGAGGAAATTTACCCTGTGAAGGGGTACCCCACCCACTGTCACCATCACCACCAAGCTATTCAAAAACTTTTCCACTATGAGTGGGTGAAGGGAAATCATATTTGAGAAGAGATTCATGACATCGTGGAGAGGATATTTTTCAACTACTACATAAGTGTTTGTGATGGCCTTAGTCGTGACCCTCAGAAGGGGAGCAGAGACATAAATAATCTATAGGTACTTGACTGCCAATGCATGGAGTATTCCTCCAATGAAAGTGCAAGGATTTTGTATGCTCTAGTTCCAAGTATAATATATTTTCTTTTAAGTGAGTCTAGAGCATCACATTAGAGATTACAATAAATTTATTAGTCATAGAGAAGTCTCTATCCATATAAATGTTATAAAAAAGACAAAATTCTATAGATTTCAAAATATGAAATATAGAATTTCAGCTCTAAATTTTTTCCAGTAAATGTTGAATTTTATAAGGAGCATGGATAAGTCCCCTAGGAGAAAGATTTTCTAGGAAAAAAAATCATGTCCATAAAAGGTTGGGAAAGGGTATAAATCTACTTGTAGGAAGATTGGGCATGTGGGAAAAACCATAAGAGGTGTTTGATAAACTCTAGTTATTAGGAAAAGGGATAAATATGATTCAAAACCCCATATTCTCTATCATGTCTCAAACGAGGGACTTGATACATTATAAACCATAAAATATTAGTTATTTGGGGTCAATGTGCACTTTTTAAATATTATCAAATGTTTTAGAGAAAATCACATCCTTGGATTTGAGATTGTAGTTACAGTTTAGAGAATTACCCAGAATATGTTGAGGGGCACATGAATATGGTATCCAATATGGGGTGTGTACCAAAAATTAGGGTAGCTAACAACCAATTTAAATCTCTCTATCAAGGCACTCTAAAGGGGATACTGAATTTGTGGTGACAATTATCATGTAAGAAATTCATAATTTCTTAGATAGATTTAACATCCTCGTTCTCAGCTGAAATTTAGCTTTGAACATATCCCATGGAATCCATGGAAGCCACACCCAATAATCCTTACAAAATAAGCCACCAATAACACTAATTCCTTTAAATTAAAATTACTAATGTTGTCAATCTAGGGTACCATAGAAATTTGGCAGGTTTATGAAAATAGAGAATGGGATACCACTGTAGAGAGAGATGGGGACTTCATTAGGAGCCCATATATGAAGCTAACACCAACCTAGATGACATTGGGATTTAATAGCCCCCATTATTTCCATATTATCTTAGCAATAAAGGTTTCACAAATCTTTAGTGGCAGAGGTGAGATAAGAAAAATCGAAATCCCAAGCCCTTCTAAGATTTTCGACCCATAAGAGTTCTTGAGTTATGTAATGTTTGAGATTTTTTTCCAAGATTCAAATCCTTCAAGACTTCAAATTATTCATTTGAAACTTAGATTATTTCCTCACATATTTATATCCAACAACCTGAATTGTCCTACTTCTTGGGAATGAAAATAAATTTCCCACGCCACTTTGTGGAGCCCTTTATGTCCCTTAGAAGTGGCCGATAAAAATTCTCTAAGAAACTTTTCCATCTTGGCATAGGCCACTTTGGAGGGATCCCAACATGATTAATATTGGAACATTTTTAGAATTTACTGCAAGAGATAGAGTCTTGGTGACCCTATAAGTGGTCTATTCCTCCAGTATCTGAACAATATAAGACCAAATCTCATATGGGGAAGCTTTGAAAGAAAATGGTATTCCAAGAAATTTGAATTTCACACATGGTTCAATAAATTTCCATTCAAATACTTCCATGCACGAGGGTTTGCAAGGATGGGACTACTTATAACATTGGGTCTTTCTCCATTATATGGTAAAACTAGAAGTAAGACATAAAATCTAGGAATTCTATGTATTTTTTAATGATTGTTTTTCCTCAATCATATTGAGAAAGGATTCATTAATAAAGTATACAATGAATATTTTTGTTCAAAATCAGGGAGAAAGACACCTTTTACTAATCCTTGAGAGAAATAACTAACAAAAATCACTTATACCTTCAACAACCAAAACATAAAATGAGGGAAGAGGAAACAATTGTCTCATTGATCTAATAGCCCAAATTTTGACAATTGAGCACCATTAATTGAGATGCGGATTCCTGAATTTTGAAATAACATATTGATTGGACAAAGTGGGGTCTAAATCCAAAATATTGAAGTATGATAATAATAAAAGGCCATTTTATCATTTCATAGAATTTCTCAAAAGAAATCCTCCCAATAATATCATTTTGATTAGAGACAATTGGCCATTCCACGCCTTCTAAAAAAACTATTACATTGTCACTAATGTATATATTTTGAATAAAACCAATCTTCTCACTTTAAAAAATGAGGGGAAGGGTACGTTTGAGTATTTTTATGTGTGTTTGGTAATGATTTTAATGGATACATTAATGATAGTAAAGGGATTCCAATTTTAAATTTTCTTAGGTTCTCTAGATTTAGGATTAAATCTAATGCTATGTTGGTAAATAAGCTCACCCAAGGAGTTAGAGATCATAATTTCAAGTTAAAATTTCAATTTCAACAGTATCCCACATGATTTAATAAATTTCACAAGGGTATACATCAATACATTGGGATTTATCTGAATGCATTTGCATAGATTCCTATTTTAAATCATTGAGAGAAATGATTCATCCATAGGAAAATTTTTGAGTTTATGAGAGATTTTAGGGGACCAATTATGTAAATATAATTAATGTGTCTTCTATTTTATATTAGGGTTGAGAAAGAAAAACAATATGGTAATGGTGCACAAAATATAATAACATATCAAGAAACTTGGTAGGTATGGAATTATCTATTAATAGAGTATCTAGAGCATATAAGATCCAAAAAAATATTTGGAATATCTGTCTGTTGTCCTTAACTAGTGCAATCTAGCTATGACATTTTCCCCTCTGGATTTGTAATCCTACTCAGTCTTGAGTTTATGTCTCCAATGAGGAACTTGATTTTATAATGACATTATAAGCAGATAATTATCAAAATCCAATGAAATTGTTTAGAATTCATGTTATAAGGCCTCATGCTCCCTATGTTTATAAATGTCAGTTGATTTTCCATAGAGCATGAGAAAGTTAGTAGTTATCTCATGTCAAAGATGATAAGTATTGAGATAAGATTGGGATTTCTTACTTTTCATAAGGGGAGCATTCCATGAAATATATAAGTAAATGGGCTAATGGTACGAGATTATAACATTCTTAACCATGAAAATAGGCCTACCAACAGTGAATATAAAGAAAAAATATCTTATTCAACATAAATATTACAATCTAACCTATTAACCACTCTCTCTTGATCATGTCTACAGTTGGGCTAGATGAACCAGGATATAGTGGAGTCTATCCTATGATGGTTTTTTGGACCATAAATTCTAAACATGTACCACATGTAGATTTGATGCTCTTTCTCTTGTGCACACTAACACATTACAATATTTCCTTCCTTATATTCATTATATTCAATCATGTTTAAATCCCTACATAAAATATTATGGGCATTTAGGAAGGATTCTAAAAATAAATTCCAAAAAGAGACTATTCAACTGCATCATTAGACACATAAAAAATTTCTAACCAAAGGATATGCCTCTCAAAATCAAAGAGGGTTCATATCACTCGATGAGTAAGATCAAAGCCCCATGAAATGATATTCTAAATAAATTTTCACACAAAGAGCATAATGACCCCTCCATGACCCATATTATTATTGGACATCTATAATATATTACCTAGCCAAATAGTCTAGGTAATAAAATAGAGAATAAACCCATATATTTTAACTTCATGCATGCAAACAACTTTCATATTGAAAAAAATAAGAAATTTTTTTCTGACCATATACTAATGGGTTAGTTCAGTGAGGCCATGTAATTTCCAAGAGTATAAAATAATTGGGGAATATCAAGGTGCATAGATCCCTCATCATCAATATCTTCGAGGGAAAAAAAATAATTAGTATAACAAAATATCCATTGAAAGGGAGGCATGAATTCAATCACTTAGATATCGGTGGAGAATGGAATTGTGCTTAAGAAAGACAAAAAATTCCTCTAGATAACTCATTATAGATAGGGCTTGTGACATAAACACACTAGGAATGGCGGGAACAATGAAATAAGTAGTAAGCAGGTTATGGGAGGGAAGTGTTGAATCTTTAATATCATGTGATGCAACTTGTTTGGTAGTGGTGGTAGAGGATCTAGATCCATGGGTACAAACAAGGTAGTAACAAAATGGTGAAGATTGAGTGGCACTATTGGAGGCATTTTTATTTATGACTATGGTCCATCCATCAGACACATTCATGGGGGAATTAGATTTTTTCAAGTTTCTTTCTTGTGGGGGTTATTGCAAAGTAGCCATTAAAGTGCACTCCCTAATCATAAGGTTTGAATCTTGGAACCAAAAGCATGTATTTAGGATTTTAAAATAAACCACAACCTAAGATAAGTAGGTTTCCCAAATATGGATATCTATGGTATTCAGGAGGTATTTGGACAAATCAATTTAAGAAAAACGTGTTTTTAAGGATGTGATACATAGAATTTTTTCTGATCTATGAAGACGAAATACCACAGGAGTTTTATGAGTTGTTCAAAAAATCCCTAAAGGGGGAGAGGAAGATTAACTAGCTCCACCTAGACATGGATTTTGAGTTTAGGTTTCTTAGACACTTCAAAATCTTTAGTATGGTGGGAAAAAATATGGATTTCTAAAAATTACCATGAGTTGTGATTGAAAATGGCTTTACAATGTTCAGTGTTATTTAAATGAAACAAGAAAAAACCGTAGGTTAAATTTTGTAGCCCTTCCAACTAAACACCATGGGACTGTAATTGGTTATGAATCCATTATTTTAGAATTCTCTTTGGGGGGAATCAACTAATAACATAACCAAGGCTAAAATATTTAATCGAGTGATAAACTATATAAAATTCTAATAAATCAAGAATGATATCAAGAAAAGGGGTTTCTAGTTCTGAGCCAATACCTCGTGGAAGATCTTCAGGAAAAAAATTCTTTCCTTCTTCACTATTATTTTATTTTAGAGATATATCGGTAATACCCACATCACATGATCCATGTTTTGGAGATATGGGAATAATATAGGATTTTATACCACCAAAAATGAAGAACGGAGGAATTTATTTCATTGTAATTTAATGCACAAAATAATTAAAATCTTTTCATGATCATTAATTAGATCAGCAGTGCTATAGCAAAGTTTTACGGAGCCTAAAAACTTGAAGTAACATGAAGAGAAATAAGTAAATCCTAATTGATCTTATGATTTCTCAAATTTCAAAGACAAAACACTCATTCATAAAACAAAAATTTTCATCCAAGGACATAGTAATAATAAAACTTAATTAACTCCAAGCTTTAGGGTTACACAACTATATATAAATGATAAAGATGTTATTAGGTGTGTCTAGTATCGTAGGCTTATAACGCCCATAGTTTTCCCACAAAAACTCAAGATAAAACTAGAAAAATAGCTAGGAAAATTATGGAATGTTTTTTTTAAAGAAATAGGTTACAATGAGATAACCTCAAACTAGATTTAATTAATTCATGATTAATAAATTCCTCTTAATCATAAGGTTTTCATAATTAAAATTAACAATTAATTAGTATTATTTTATTTCAGTCATTTCGGGCTATAAATCCCCTTCTAGGGTTCTGTTAATTCCCATTAATTAACTCTTAAGAACTATTAGTTAAGATACCCCTTTTACAAGATTTATTTAACTTAGCCTTACAATTCTAATCTCATTTAATTACTTAGTAACCTAAGGCTAAGGTATAATATTACGCTCACCATATAATTAAGTTCAAATACTTCTAATCCCTATTAAAGCATTATCTATTTGTCATGTAAAAACTTAATTTAATAATTCTTTAAGTCAAATCCTTTATAAAAATCACTTAACTAAGGAAATAAAGGTCACACTCTAATCCTAACATTATAACACCCATTTAGTGGCCCTGTTATCACCGAATCACAACATCCTCTAATTTGCACAAGTGTGTGTGCTTGAGCTGATGGTGTGACTGGGTAACATGGGTACTATCTCCAAGTTGTAGGACTCACTAGTTGAGATGGACCTTCAAAGAAAGTTGGTTCTTCTTCGTAATGCTAGTGTAAACTAACTCTACTAAAGGAAAATGACTAACTACTCCTAACCTATCACTTCCAAGGGACCATGGAAAGAGAAAGAACATAAAATAAATCTACAATACATAGGTGATACACCAAAAGAAGGGTACGAGAACAATCCCTAATGTGTAAGAATGAAAGTAAAATGCATATTAGAGAGGGCGATGACAGTTCTCCATAGTATAATAACAAGATTCACAACACATTTACATGCATTCACAATAATAATAGGTCTCTAAAAGAGTATAGAGTAGACACAAACATCTACAATAATATTAGAGAGGTAAGTAGAATGCAACAAAAAAAACAAGGTAAGATACATCCACAAACTTGAATTTATTGCTTCATTAATATGTATAGTCCAAAATATTACAAAGGAAAGGCTTGGATTGCCATGCAAGGAGTTGAATAAAAATGAAAAAAACACATTAGCTTTACAAAACTAAAATGACAGATTTTTGCTACTCAAACTATGATGTTTAACAATGAGCCCAACACTCCAATTTATAAAATTTTGAGAGGATAGAGGATGCAATTCCCGATAATTCCATTTCCAATTGACTATAAGTCATGAAAAATGACTGTGGTTGGTGGTTTTGGACCTACAAAAGTAATCTTAAGGTACCCTATAACTTGCAGTAGTGAAGAATGATTTCCCATCCTCATTAAATGCTTCGCTAACCACAATCCGACAACTAAAAAGAACTGTGATCGTTTTCCTTTTAAAATACCAATAAAACTTCATCCATTTATGAATTTATTGATTTTTGTGCATTTATTTTATAACTATGATTCCAATGAGACCAATTTTTTGAAAATATGTTGAAACTTTCTCAATTTATGACCCTTTTAGTGTGAGTAGCTTTTTTGAGTTTGTCAGGGATTTCTTGCATTTTATTGCACTGAACTTATAAAATTTTGAAGTTGGAGATGTTTCTTTTATTTATGGAGTAGAGATGTTGAGAGATTTTTGAAAAGTCTAATTTTATTAAAATCAGAGCTCCGAGTGAAAATTTATGCCCGTTTGAAGTTCAGGGTCGGGGTGTTCCATGTGAGCTCTCATAATCTGCAAAATTGGATTTCTAAGCCCTTCACTTTGATATGCGTGTATTGTAATATTTTGAAGAACTCATGGCACTGGGGTTCAACGGCTACTTGGGCCTATAAACTCTACTTCATCTACGATGCTCTATCTCCTTGATGTGTGGTAATTTGACCTTTGTGGGGAACTCATGTCCCCTTAGTACTTGGACTGGTCACGCCCAAAACTTGCAACTTTTCATAATACATTGAATCCGCTTCCATTTCTTTACAAATTGGCTAAATCAGATTTTTGAGGAAGTTGTGGCCTAATGGAAACTGGTGCCGCCTAGATGGTGAACTTCCACCTTTTCCGCAATACATTGAATCCACTTCTATTCCTTTACAAATCGGATAAATCAACATTTTGGGGAATTTATAGCCCGATGGAACTTGTGCAGCCTGGGCCGCAAACTTATAGATTTTATGCAATACATTGTATTCTCTTCCATTCCTTTGCAAATCACATCAATTTTTCGTTTCGGGGAACTTGGGCCACTTGGGCCGTCAAGACCTAATTTATCGATGAATCATTGTTTCCTTAACATTTCAGACCCAAGTTGAGGTCGAGGAACCCTAGTTCTATCCACAATTGTTCCACTCACAGCCCCTAGACCTATAATACAATAAAATATTCCCTTTCCCTATTTCTCTAAAAATTTAGCACATTTTCACTATCTCCTTAGATTTTCCTTGAATAGGGAAGTTAGAAAAAAGCAAGGGAGTGCCTCCAAAATCCTTTTTTTTTGTTTTCACCATTTCTTCATGTTCAAGTTTACAAAAATTATGTAAGTTATAGGAATTCACCTTGGGGTAAATTTCGGATAACACACCCCATTCACAAGCTACACATGCATTTAATTTGAAAAATATTCCCACAAAAAAATCCTCACCTAAAAGTTATAGGATTTAATCCCAACCCTTATATTGATCCATTTAGAGCCCTTGGATCTTAGGAGTTCAATCTATCCCTAATCATCCTTATGAAATGTTCTTATTCATTTCTTTTACCATATTTTCTCATTCTCATTTTGCAGGTTTGGGAGGAAGAGGAGGATGGAGGCCATGAAAGGTTACTCAGAGCTCATGGATGGTTATACACATTTTTTTGTTGCTTACTTCATTTTCAACCCTCTCCTTGGTTTTTCTCATATTATTATTTGTTATTTGTTTATTTTTCTTAATTTACCATATTCAGATAAGAGCACTTTTTCCCTTCTTTAATTCTAGTTTTAGCAAGTGATATATACAGAATGAGTGTTTGATATGTATATATATATACATACATACATATATACATACATACATATATATATATATATATATATATATATATATATATATATATGTGTGTGTGTGTGTGTGTGTTAATAGTAAGATTTTGGCCGTATAATAAAACACGTAGAAGTATGGTATATGAGGCTCGGCCCTAAAAAGGCGTTGTATAGAATGAATGACCATGACCATTATTTATTGTAGGTTTAGGGTTGGGGGACGGGGGGTGGTTTGGTGGACACCCCCGCCTAACTCTTTTTTTTTTTAATTTGGGAGGGGGCAAGTTTGGCCCCCCACCTTTTTTTAAAGAATAAACAATATGGGGAGATGTCCCCCAAAATTAGTAATTTTTTTAACTTTTTTAATAATCCACTTTTGTTAAAAGCATTCGACTTATATATATATATATATATATATATATATATATATATATATATATATATATATATATATATATATATATATATATATATATATATATATATATATATATATATATATATATATATATATATATATATATATATATATATATATATATGTATATATACGTGTGTATATGTATATAAAATAGTATATCAATTTTATTTAAAATTTTATATATGATTATTATATGTAAACATATTAAATTAATATAAAAATCTATATAGACATACAAATTTACGATTGTAAATAATATCACATTTTTTTCTTTTTAAAATGTATATATAATTATAATATATGAATAAGTATATAAATTTATATAAGTATATATACTTATGATAGTATAGTTTTGCTTACTTTAGTTTCCACAATCAAATCAAGTTTAGTTGTATAAAAAAATACAAGTGTAAGGTAATTATAAATTCAGTATTTTTTTCCTAAATGTGGAGTAGTTAGAAATATTTCTTGGATTTCAAACACTAAATATAAACTATCCTCTTACAACTAATTGTAGAATTCGACTATGATTTCAACATATCAATAAGCTAAATTCTACAATAAAACTATAAAATATTTCCTTTCTTTCACAATACACTAAATGACATCCACTTTAAGAAAACAAGTATATTTCCATCTGAAAAAACAAATCTTGTAAAATGAAAACATAATACACTTGTGATCCATATATTTAAGTTTGAATTTTTTTTTCATTCCTAGTAAATAAGGTTTCCAAAATGAATCAAGTACATCTTTGATCTAAATTTACAAGTTTGAAGGAAATTTCATATCAATTCCATTTCAAATTTACATGCCTCTTTCAAACATGAACACTTCTTTAATGACCAATAAAAATTAGTCTTACAAAATATAATTTATAAGAAGGTGAAGCTTTAAAAATACCAGCTACAAAACCCTCCACCTAAGTGGAGACAACATGACAAATATTTCACAAAATTAGGATCCCTTTTTGTCTTCTTCAAATTGCAACAATGTCCAAAACTTCACTTCAACTCCACCATTTTTTTTAATAATCAACACAACAGCAAAATAGGGGAGTAGGAAACATTCTGCACGTAACCAACAATCCAATGGGGAGGAGAATCCTTCTTCTTCATTGGCCCCCAAGCCCAAACAATGAAGAAATAAGGGATGTAAGACAACAAAGGAAACTTTAAATGGCTTCCACAAAAACATTCCAACAAAATTTCAACACAATAATCACAATACCAAAATCACAACAAACATATAAGTTTCCCAAGCACAAAGGCTCAATATTCAAGCCAAGAGAGAGAAAAGAAACATGAGGATCCACTTATGCCTCCCAAATGGGTTGAGTTCAAAACTTAAAGCATATAAGAAACTAAAATCACATACCAACAAGATTCTTATGCCTCCCTCAAAACTCTTATACCTCCCTCAACTCTTATGCCTCCTCAATAACATATACAAGATAAGTGAAATTTTCATTTATCTCCAAAGGTGGCACACCCCGACCCATCTCCCTCCCAAGATATATAGAAATAATCTTATGCCTCCCTCAAAAATATCTCCATTTCCTTTTTCTCCTAAACAACCTAAAGGCCATTCTATTCCTAAAACCAAAAATATTCAACAATCATACATTAACCACCATTTACACAACAAAATAGAAATAAAATACATGGGTAGAGTTCCTACCTTGCCATTGCAAGAGTAACCAATCCATAATCACAAGCTCCAATCCTTTCCAATTCCACAAAAATCACCAAAAATCTCCAAAACTCCCAACAAGCACTCCAAACAAACTCCTCCAAAATGCAAGAGTGAAAATAAAACCTCTAACCCCAAAAAATTCATAATAACATACATAAATAGAAAATTGATGAGTGAGTAGTGATGTGGATCCATGTAGGATGCCACATCATTTCTCCTCCACCAACATCACATGATCAAACACCAAATCCAAAGCTCATAAATAGTGGTTTAGGAAATTTCAAGCCTATTACACACACAAACTCCTACCCACACCTCTAAAGGACACAATAAAAAACTCATGTAAGAAAGTGAAATAAATATCACCTTTTTGGCTTACAAATCACATAATAGGGTCTATTTGTTATCCCTTTACCCTTATGGATAGTTGGTAAGTGAAATTAAGAGGTGTGGGACAAGCTTAACTTGTCCCAAAAGCCTCCAAAAATGGCCCTTAAGCCCAAATCCGAATTTGACAAGCAAGGTTGAGTACACAACACTTAAAAGTAATAAAATCCTTTCAAATCCAACATAAAATCAAGGACCATCTACCAACATTAAATACCCCCTTTTTCACATCTCAAATTATAATAATTAATCAAAATTAATAAACTTAAATGGAGTACATTAACTAACAATAATAAAGGTGAATCACAATACTAAAATAATTCAAATACTCACAAAATAATTAAAACAAAAAGGGAAACAACACATTTACTCAAGGTCACATTTAAGGCCACCCCCAAATGGAGACATCCTAACAATCTATCAACTATAGACAATATAAAAATACACAAGTTGCCAAGGTGAACTGTTACTAATACCCCAAATACCTTGATTGTTGGTCTCCTCTCCCCTTTTGTTTTTTTTATTATAATTTATTGAAAAAATCAAAACAATACCTCTCTGGCCTCATGGCCATATTAACGACGTTGAGGAAATAAAACACACTTATGCATATCAATTCACATGATCAATCATCACTAAAATAAAGTAATTTCACCAATTGTGTACAATTTCAATATATTTCAATTCTTTAATTCCATTAACAACAATGATATCACAAGAATAGCCAGATCGTCTTACAAAATGTATGTATCAAAATCCAATGTGCCAAAATACATATAATTAGTAACTCTAGATCATCATCCATACCGAAGTATCAATTGAAGAATATAATTCACACTATGAGTCACCCCATATCCGTAATCAAAGTATTTATGATGTCTATCAAAATACTAATCAAATATAAAATTTCTCTTCTATCAATGTCTACTGATAAAGTATGATAACAAAGTCCAGGTCTCCAATCCAAAGTAAGCAAAAATCTTAGTAAGATCAATGTTGAAGAGGAGTGGCCACTACATCCCCCTCCCCTTAGACTCAACTTCCTCCTGGATGTCATGGATAGAAGTAGGGAAACAGAGAAAAAAAATCAGTAATGTCTTCCGTGGGGTTTCCTTACTTTGAAGAAAATTTTGTCCCTCATAACTCTAGTTTGGTTGAATAGTATTGAACGAATAGAAGGGAGGCTATAAGGCACAGATACCAAACCTCCTTCAAACAAGGTTTCTAGTGATAAAACTTTAAGAATAACCTCTACGAGGTTAACCATGTTTACATCACAAAATATTTAAACAATAACTATCATTGGAAAACCTATGAATGAAAACTAGTGTCCATGAAGAATAAGAACATTTTATACTCACAAGGTTCCCACGTAGCCACACATGGATGGAAAACACATTCAAAAGGAGAGATGTGATGCCCAGTTAGAGTGAATTAATCTTTTATTTCTTTTTTTTAGATAAGACTAATAACTACAAACAAGACCATCAATTTTCAACAAGAAAAACATGCTTTCTCATAGGCCTAAGAAACTTAAGATCACATAAGATGAGGTTTAACAACAAGGAACAAACTTAAATTTAATCCAACATTTATAAGGAGAAAGACTAATTATTGGCATTATGACATATAATTCATAATCTCTCGATTAGATTTTCTTAGTAGCACTAAGCATACTCTTGGCCACAAGGTTTCCATATCTTGAATTTGTACCTGAATAACATAACACACAAACATACATCCTGATATAGAAGCTCGATCATCTAGATGACATTTCCCATTTTCTCTCCCCATTTTTTTGGTAGAAAATCTTAGTTCATACTATAATATCGACACAAGAAATACCATTCACTCTATATAACAACAACATTTCATAATGTAATCCCATCTTAGCTCAAAATAATCTTAAAATGAACATAACTTAATATTATATCACATAGGAACACTCAACTGAGTTAGGAGAAAATTAAGAAACAAGATGAGAGGAGGAAATGATTGAGAGAAAATAGATATTAGATATCTCTTATTCATTCACTGAATATCAAAAGCATGATACATATTTATAGGGACGTGTACAAACAATACTCCCCAGAATGGATGGAGTTATTACTAACAATAGAGAAAATAATGGAATAAACAATAATAAAATACTACGTACAATATGCTAACATTCTCCCCCTTATTACATTATTCTTGTAAATGTGACCCCTGAAAAGTTTAAATTTCACTTTTCCAAGAGATTTTGTGAGAATATCAGCAATTTTGCTTGATGGGATAGTATCTTAGAGTTGAATGTGATGGTTCAATACTTGCTCTCGAATGAAATTCCAATCAATATCAATATGCTTTGTTTGTTCATGAAAAAACTAGATTTTTCATGAGCTTTAACACACTATGATTATTACAATAGAGAATAGGTGAATTTTTTCAAGAATGCTCATGTCATTCAAAATGGGACGTAACCAAATCACTTCGCACGGCACGATATTTTGCGTCTATGAATGAGATAGAAAAAGCATTCTAGTTCTTGCTTATCCATGAGATAGGTCCAGATCTAAGATGAAATATGTATCATGTGGTTGACTTCCTATCATTCATAGATCTATCCTAGTTTGAGTCAATGTATCCCTATAAGAAGAATTGATCATTCTTCTTATATTCTAGACCATAATCAACTGTACCTTAGACATATCTCAAAAGATGTTTTGCTATAGTCCAATGAAATTTCTTCAATTCCTCCATGAATCTAGAAAGATAGCTGACAACATAGCATAAATATGGTCTGGTATATGTCAAATAGATGAGCCCTCCAACAAAATTTCTATAGAGAGTAGCATCTACTTGAGGTGAGTCTTGTAATCTATAAAGTTGCAAGCCTTTTTCCATGGGATTGGATATAGGTTTACAATATAATTGTTGGACATATTGTATTTTTCGATTGGACATAGTGTCTTGGCACACTTTATCTAGGAGACAACAATTTGATGCTCCTTTTTCATATCTCTAAGCCAAGATAGTATTGTAGTAGCCCCAAATTTTTCATGTTGAAGGTTCTTTTGAGATCATTCTTGACAATATCAACCTAATCTTATGAACTTCCAGTGATCAAAAGATCATTCACATACAAAACAAGAATGAAAATTTCTTTTTGTACCTTATTTATATACAAATCGGAATACGAGGGGCTATGATTGAACCCATGTTATAGCATGTGATAATAGATCTTGATATACCATTCCCTTGGAGATTGTTTCAGGACATATAGTGATTTGATGAGATGACATACCTTGTTAGGATGCTCTTTATCAAAAAATCCTTCAAGTTGGGTCATGTACACTTCTTCTTTCAGATTAACATTTAGGAAATAACTCTTGACATCCATCTACTGAAGTCTCCATCCTTTTTGTGCTCCAAGTGCACAAATAACTTTGATGGTCTTGATCTTTGTAGTGGGTGCATATGTTTCTTCATAGTCAATTCCCTCTTTCTGAGCATACCCTTTTGCTACAAGTCATGCTTTATGTTTGTTGATGGATCCATCTGCCTTATATTTTGTCTCGAAAACCCATTTGCAACCTATGGGTTTCCTTCTTGTAGGAAGATCTTCAAGTTCCCATGTCTTATTTTTCATGAGTGAGTCATATTATGAATCCATGGCTCCTTTCCACTGAGGTTGACTGAATGCTTCACTAACATTATCAAGCTCAGAGCTATTAATCAATGAACTCATGAGTGAAAAATTTACCTCATTTCTTGTTTGACTCCTCATTTTGACTTCAGAAGAATTATCTGGAAGTTGTCATAAATTTGAGTCTTTAATGGTGCTTTGTACCCACTTCGCACAAGAACTTTTCTGATTTTGGGAAGAACTATGTCATTTCCATGTTGATTTTTATGGAGTCAAATTTTCCAGTTCTCTAAGTTCAACAAATATCTCCCCTTGTAGCAATTATTTTCTTTATGTAGTCTCCTCTGGCTGATCATGTGATTCAGAGACTAGTATGTGAGAGATGTTTGGCAGTGGATCTTTGTCAATACTATTGAGTCAAATAATGTCTCGTCACAAACCACATCTCGAATCTCATAAATTTTATTTGTCTCAGGATCCATGAGATGATATGCCTTCAAGGTAGTGTTATATAAAAGTGGGATGCACATGAGTGTCTTTGGCTCAACCTTCTTTCTCTTCTGAGATAGGACATGCATGTATGCTATACAACCAAATGCTCATAAATGAGAGATTGATGGATTTTTACCACTCCATACTTCTTATAGTTTTTGATCCTTTAGAATCTTTGTTGGTGCCATGTTGAGAAGATATACAACTTCCTGTACTACTTCAGCCTAATAACATTCATCCACCTTTGTTGTTGATAGAATTCAGCGAGCCATCTCCATCACTGTGCAATTGTGATGCTCAAGAATGCCATTTCTGTTTGGGGCATGTAGGAGAATTCAAATTCTTCTGAATGTTGTGTTGGTTGAGGAAGGACAAGAACTTATTTGATGTGAATTACCCCCTCGATATGAGTGAAGTAGAAGAAGTGGTTATCTGGTCTCTTTCACAACATGATGAAAGAAATTCTTGAAATGTTGAAGAGCCTCACTTTTATTCTTCAGGAAAAACACCCGCATCTTGTAAGAGTGGTAATCCATGAACAATTGGGAGTACTTATATCCTAAAGAAGAAGTACGTAGCAGGCCGTTTAGATCCCTATGTTGTTTTCTACCAAGATAGCCAGGGAAAATAGGAAAGGAACTAGAAAATTTGGGTAGTCTATGGATCATTACTTTTGAACTCATCTCGATTTAATGAAAAAGCTAACAAGTGACCATATCTAAAATGCTAGATGACTGTAGATTCAATTGTTGAGGTAGATAAATCTAATGCAGAAGATGAAATAGTGTCTAATGCTAATACCTTATCTTTTAGAAATGCTCTAGCAATAACAATACCTTGTCGTGAGATCAATCATGATTTAATGCCATTTTGGATAAGAAATTCTACCTTTAGGTGATAATTCAAGAGATATGTCACTAACAAGAGGTTCCTAGTCAAGCAAGGAACGTATAGTAACTTTGTAAGTGTACATTTTCCTGGTCCTAAAGGAATGGTCACTTTTTCAATTTCTTTTGCAACATACTCTTTGTCATCTACTATCCGAACCTGATCTCCAGTGGGTTGTTCATTTAGTGAATCAAATAGTTTCTTGTCACCTGACATATGCTTACCAAAACTAAAATGTAGCAACCATACTTTCATTGTGTGTTGTGAGGTCTGAGAGACTAGTACAAGGTTCTTACCACAATTGGATCCTTATGATGTCTCCTCATCAGATTCATCATCTTTTTGAGTGGTGTGGTGTCCCTTTTGCTTTCTTTAATGGGGATGGTGTATGGATTTATGAAAATCATCACTCCTAGATGTGCTTGTTCAGCTCAATGACCCTTGTTTCAAACCATTTTACTAGCAGTGATTAGTGTCATAAGTGTTGGTTCTATAAACGTGACACCACCTATTTACTTTTGATCTTTCTACTATTGATTTTTTGCACTTGAGTTGGATTCTCTAGGGGACCCTTCCTATTCCTCTTGAAATGGTATGGCTTAGAGAACATGGCTTTATCATGAGTCTCCTCTTAGTCTCAATTGATGGCCTCTTATTTCTGAAGCAAGTTCACGAGTTCCTCGTATACCACTATTTGTCTAGATACATTTAGTTTCATAATGAACACTCGAAATTGAGAAGGGAGTGCTCTCAAGGTGATCGGGATGAGAAGTTTTTCCTCCACTATTTCACCAAGCTCTAATAAATTTGATTGCAGCTTAGCCACATGACATAAAACTCCTCAACTTTCTCATCTAACCTCATAGAGAGGGTGTGTAGCATTGATTGAAGATAGAGGATCTTATTCTAATTTTTGGTTTGTTAAATGCTTGCCAACTTGTCCTAGTCCTCCTTTGGTTTCTCCGCATTCTGAATATGTAGTTTCACATCGTCACTGATATTGAGCATTATCAACATCAAGGCTTTGGCACTAGCCATCTCATACTTCATTAATTCATTAGGGGTTGTAGGAACGGTCATAGATCCAGTGATAATGCCTTATAATCCTTCAACTTGAAGGATCATCCACATCCTTATTTTCTAGGCCGCAAAATTTGGTCCTTTAAGTAACTGAGCATTCGAGAGAAGAAGTTTTGGTGTAGACATTGTAAAAAAACATTTTTTTAAAATTTATTTATTGATTTCAAGAGATATTACAATGTTACTCACTGATGAGAAGTACCAATTCTTAGATGCTCTCGATACTCATGTGCTGAGAGACAATGACACTTTTTAGGGATTTCTTCTTTGTATTCGCAAATAGTGTCATATCCGGCTTCTAATTCCTCTCGAAATCTATTTTCTTGGAAGATGACGTCAAAAAGAAATGCTCAAAGAGTCATTTTAAAACCATTTCACCGAAGACAAGGTTGTTGGTGTTGCGTAGCTTGTTGAGTAGTGCAAAGTAGAACTCAGAGCTTTCAGGAACTTCAGGATGGTGTTCTTTGGCTTGTGAGTCAACGTTGCGACTTTCAACTGTCTCAATTGTGTCATTCACGCTTGTCATTCAACGTGGATTTGAGAGATTCTATGTTTCCTTGGTAGATGATTTGTCTCAAGAAACTAATGGCACATTTTAAAAAAATTATGTAGGTGAATTTTAGGCTTCACGCAGACAACTCTCCTCTCTACGTGCAAGTATGCTCTAAGAATGTGATCGATTTGCAGGTATTTTGGTCACTTTAATTTTCCCCATGCTGATCAAAGATTGTTTCTCCCACAGTAGTAGTCTCCACGTGTTTCCACGCAAGTTTCTTCAACAATTTCCATGTAGTGAATTCAACCTCCCACGACCAGGTAATAAATAAATGAAGGTCACTTTGAGAATAATATTCACATCCAATGTATTTATGGTCTTCACGTACAATTCATGTAGGAAAGAATTTCACGTAGGAAAGAATGGAAATTTTATCACTTATCCACGCAGATTGAAGATTTTTTTATTTCTTCACGTGAGCAATTGATTAGGAAACACGTGTTTCTCTAACTCTTCACGTAGGCTTAGCAAAACATCTCCACACATTGAGAGGAGGAAATGAATGGTAGAGATTAGATATCTCTTAGTCCAATGAATGAAATTCATGTAGGAAAGAATGGTTTTCACGTAGGAAAGAATGGTCTTGTAAAAACATAGCTAATAATATGATAACAGAATATGATAACACAAGAGAGGTGCAACTAATAATTTGTGAGAGAAACAAACACAAAATTCTTGAAGACACTTATGGAATTGTTATCAAAAATTCACCCCTTGAGGTAATTTTGATAACATAAATCAAATTCTTCAGTCTCGAGCAAGTAGAATTGATTCAAGGACCAAAATCATGTTTTGGGGTCCCCTCGGCTTTTCTTAACTCCCCCATCCAAGGAAAAAATCCAACAAGTTAGGAAAAATTAAAAAATCAAAAAAATTGAAGTAGTAGGCCTTTTTTAATGCATTACAGGTCTGGAGGCTGCGGATCGTACCAGTGTGGATCATACCAAGGTTCATCATACCAGGTTTGGAGCCGAAATACAAAGGAATCAAATAAATCAGATTTCTATGTCCTAGACCACACAAGTTCAAAAGGTACATGCGGGGCGTGCATTGCCGAAATCATCGTAGGTAAAGAAAATAAGAAAAAGTGTAACTTTTTGTCCCAGGCGGTCCGTGGGACAGTTGGGACGCAGGTACATGCAAGACGTGAAAAGCTGATTTTGTCACAAGTCAGTGAATTGTTGGTGGCATGGAGAAATGTGTCTAGGATGGTTGGGACAAAAGAATGCATGGGACGTGCAAAGGTGAAAAAGCTACAAAAGGAACCATACGTTGCGGTGAATGTGGAAGTCAATGACCCTCACGACCCGGTCAATGGCAGATGTGTGGGACTAGGAAACCCAAATCAGGCAACGCGGAGATTTTTTTTTGGGACAGCCGAGACACGTGGACCTAATTTTTCCGAAATAGTCACAATGAAGAGAAAAGTCAATGTTTCACCTCCTAAACTTCAAACGACCATAACTTTTGACTCTGAGCTCCGATTTTCATAAAATTGGACTTTTTGGAACAAGCACGATGTCCTCTGCATAACAAAAATGGATTTATTAATTTTTATGAGGGTAGATATATCAAAATAAAAGAAACATATTCAGCTCCAGTCAATTAATGCTCACTCCTGTCAAATGATAGAAAATGCCTGACAGACCCAAAATAGCTTCCCGCACTCATAAGGTCATAACTTTTGCATTTCTCAACAAAATCAATTGAAATTGGTACTGTTGGAAGCATAGCTCTTATTCCGATGTACAAAAATCAATAAATTTGGGATTTTATGAGAAATCAATGGAGATTTTTTATAAAACGTGGCCGGGTTCATGACAGTGTTTTATTTGGTAGTTGGGAGTGCAATTAAGAGGCATGGTCATCATTCTTTCTCTGTTGCAGCACCTAGGACAGTATGGGGAGCCTTTTGCAAGTAACATACAATCATTTTACTCCATTTAATTCCTCTTACAAGTGGTTGAAGGACAGATTTTGGGATTTCCATTTTCCCCTTCTCTCTCTCTTCTCTTTTCTATAAATTGGAGTGTTAGGCTCATTGTAAAGGGAAGTAGTTTTGTTGTAGAAAATATCTTAAAAAATTTCTTTGTGAAGTCAATGTGTTTTAGGCCCTTGTATTTGAATCCTTGCATGGTGATCCAAGCCCTTATCTTGTAATAGATTGAACTGTGCATATCATGAAGCAATAAAATACAAGTTTGTGGATGTATCTTCACATGTTGTGTTTGTTTGCACTCTTCTTGCCATTTCAACCTTCATTACAAGAATATTGTCTCTATTTTTATGCCCTTGCAAGGACTCATTATTATTGTGCATGTACAAAATATTGTTGTGAATGCATTTGCTAGATTGTGGAGAACTGTTATCACCCCTTCTAGTATGCATTTTTACTTCTATTTTTCACCATTGGAAGACTACTCTCAGACCCCTCCTTTTTTGGTGTATCACTGCTTTAGTGTAGGCTTTCATTTTCATGGATTCTCTCTCCTTGGTCCCTTGGAAAGATAGATTAGGAAAGATATTTTTTCCTGCATTGGAGTAGATTATGGCAAGTAGTTTAGGAGCAAGAACCAACTTTCTCTGGAGGTCTATCTCAAGTAGCAAGTCCCACAACTTGGATATAGTACCCATGTTATCCAATCACAATGTGAGCTCAATTATATGCACTTATATAAACATTAGAGTGTTGTGATTCGGTAATAACAGAAATATCCTGCAGTATTTTCTTCCCAAGGACAACGGGGAAACAACATCATGGTTATTCAAAAGGAAAGATGATTCCAAATTCCTCCATACCTTTAACATATGTTGCCAAATCTTGTTAACAAGTTCAGGTTACCAATGACTTACTCTAAACAAGAAGAAACCTTCGTAATAACTTGGAGATAACGCCTTGCTTCAAATAGTCATAATTTATACACATGTCGAGGTATGAGAAAGAAAAAAAAAGTACCACTGCTGAAATACCCAACAAGGAGAACTACTCACATTGTGTTTCAAGGGAGTAAAACACGTCTAGAACACCATAATTTTACCAAGGTACTCCATTAATCATGATAGAAGGAAATATTTTAGGGTTCAAATAGTTATCACTTTTGGCATGATGCAACATAGAGTCCATCCATAAGAACATAACAATTAACCCATTCTAACAAGGGGACAAAATCCTGATGCATACTTTTAGAAATCTTCATGTAACTAGTGAGAGGTCCAAAATTACTCTAGCATGAACTTATGTTGTAACCATTATACATATGTTTATTGTTTGATATAGTAAGGGGTATAGAAAGTACTCAATTATTACACATCCCAATCCTTAGGGTGCCATTAAGATTATATACTCATATAGTAGCTCAAAGAAAAAAATTTCAATTAGTTTTAACATTTAGATTATATCCGTTACTAAGTTTAGGCATGCAATAGCAATTTACATAATGATGGTGGTTTATTTGAGCATTCTACTCATGTTTTAATCTTGTAAATTTATCTATTCCATACTCCAAATTATAAGACACAAGTTATAATTACATTTTCCAAGCATATTTCTTATAAGTTTTCTAATTAATACATTCTTTATATTATGATATCCTATATCTTGAATCATTAGGGTCATCACCAATGTTGACATGATTTCTTGAAATTCTATATAGGTGAAAAAATTAATTCACTCTACTCCTCAGGTAAGTATAAGAGGCTACTTGCTAATTTTACAAAGTGTTATTGCTTCTATTAAACCAAAACATTAGCATAAGGATCTATCGTCCTAGTGGACAAATTTACTTATAAGTTTTGAAAGTCCAAGATTCCCATTTAGAGATTTAATATGCTTAGGTTGACCTATTTACAATTGGATTTTAATTGGTAGGAATAGCTAAGCTTATCACATTATTCAATTCATAGAAACAAGAACTCATTAACCAAAGCATAACACACCAAATTTACAAGAGTTTTCTCAGAAATCACACACATCACTAATGCATTCCAACTGAATATATATAGTTATTGATAGAATATACGATGGAGAGGTACATTAAGAAGTTGTAAATTTTCTTTTACAAGTTTAAGATGTTTAGTTTTGTGTGAGGGAGAAAACAATGTTTACAACTTATACTCAAAATATGTTCACTATAAGAAAGGGAGGGTTTCCAAACAAAACTTATACCTCTATAGGGTACCATCAACCTATAAATCAAAAATGAAAAGGGAAATATTATCCCATGGAAAGCACACTTCCTCATCAAGAGGAAATAAATGGCAAGGAGGACATGCAACTAAGTTAATCGAACACAGCCGCTAGTTAAGAGTTATAGCTTAGGTGAAGATCATGATATAACCATGACTAAGTTCAGACTCGTAAGACCATTAAAGCTAAGATCTCTAAGAAAAATTCCAAGGGAGCTGAAAAACATCCATATAGTTTAAGATAGACTTGGTACTAATAGATTAAAGTGTGGTGTAGGTTAAAAAATACAAGAGGTCAAGATAAGGGCATACCTATGTATGGGTGCTTGAGAACAAAATAAACACACATATTTCAGCATAATTCTAGAAGGGGATTAAGTATAACCACATTTATTCAAGATTCATATAGTCCTCTGTCAATATTTTTCTAAAAGTAAACAAGGGAACCACGTAAAAACTTAGTATACCCATTAGGGGACCATCACATCCAAACAATACACTATTCGCCAAACCTATAATTATCTAAGAGTTATTCCATCCCTAACATAATCCATAAGTCCATAGTGAATATCACATCTATTATGATGAGGAACAAGGCTCCTACGAGGGTGCAAAAGAAACACAACCAATGTCAAAGATTCCAAAAATATTGCATGACATGGATAACTCTCTCCCTAGCGAAGATGAGTGTTAAAAAGGTCACTCTAAGGTCATAGACACAACAAAGCTCACCACTCTAAAACCAAAGGCATGATTTGAAGCATTTAATAAGTCTGTCAAGGCACCTAAGGTGTACCCTCATACGACAAGGAATCACAATACAACAGTGTGGGACCAACTCACCAGCAAACAAGAAAAGAGTCACTTAACATTCTTGAATTCATTTAGCAAAGTGGACAATAAAACAAAAAGCTTTGAGTCACTAATCAAAGGTAGAATCTAAGACATCTAGCTAATCAATAAAATGGCTAAGAAACCACATTGAAATCCTTGAAAATATCGCAATAAAATAAAAAAGAATAGAATAAGCAGAGTTTTTGAGATCCTCAATCAAATCAATAAAATGTTGGCCCTTGATGAAAGAATTTAAATTTATGCATATAAAACACATGAAATATCAACATCACAATCACTTTTTACACCCTTTGTGGGCTGCTGGTAGGGGTACTCAACATCGAGCTCATATACAAAAATAAACATACGAACT
The DNA here is from genome assembly GCA_018340775.1 of Taxus wallichiana var. yunnanensis. Taxonomy (NCBI): domain Eukaryota; kingdom Viridiplantae; phylum Streptophyta; class Pinopsida; order Cupressales; family Taxaceae; genus Taxus; species Taxus wallichiana. Next base: position 217,945,037 of record CM031235.1, on the reverse strand, counting down.
GGATCTACTATGACATCATGTCATGATATCTACTCTCACATAAGGGAAATAAGTCCAAAAGTGACAACTGAAAATAACTCGTTTAACCAGTAAAGGAAAAAGAGGACCTCTAAACAACAATTTGACCTCTAGTTTTCATCCAAACCAATCCGTAAAGGCTACCTCAAGCACTAATCGACAAGAGTTGTAAGAAAGAAAAATAACCCTTCAAATAGGGGAGGGTCTCTATGGGGTCAACACACCACACATCTATGACCAAGAGCTAGGAACCCAATACAAAAAATCTCCACAAGGAAACCCAATTCCTATCACTTGATAATTTCACAAGAATATAAAACTAAATCATCATTTCCCATTAACCCGTTTGACAAAACGTGTACTTTTCCTAGTACAACAAACCAATTTTTTTATAATTATTATTTTAATCCTATAGGTTCTAGTGTCCTAGGTTTAAGTTTTGTTAAATGTTTGACGTGTTTCCATGTCTACCAATAGTCCAAGCATTAAACCAATGAATATGATACCAAGTGTAATGCCCACATTTTTTTTGCACAAAACCCGAGATAAAACTAAAAAGTAAGCTAGGAAAATTTTGGAATAATCTTCTTTTCTAAACAAGTTTTAACGAGATAACATCCAACTAGATTTAATTAATTCACAATTATTAAATTTATCTTAATCATAAGGGTGTCATAATTAAAATTAACAATTAACTAGTATTATTTTGATAAGGATTTTAGAAGCTCATACTCTTGCAAATCTAAATTTTGATATGAATTTTACAATGTATGCACTTGCAGGAGCTGAAACCATTTTAGCCATATTAACTTAGGTTAGTGATGAAAATACTGAGCAACCAATGGCTTTCTTTCTGCAGAATTTGCATGACTACGATGCAAGGTAGACATTTCTTGAAAAACAAGTACTTTTAGTAGTTAGAGGATTAAATAACTTCAAGTACATACTTTCCAATAATATATGTCTTAGTCTCTTGTCAAGGTGTTAAAGCCTTCTAATTGAACAAAGAACTAAATAAGAAAAGAGTAGGATAGATTACGAAGGTTATGGAGTATGATGATGACATCCATGTTGTAAAAATGGTTCAAGGAAAAGAATTGTGTGAACATGTAATTGTTGATATGGAAAAACAACAGATTACAGAATCAGAAAATTCAGACCAACATGGTGAAATCACATATCAACAATCAAACATCTTAATGCAACTAGAAAATCATCAACCAAAACTTAGTCAAGAAGTTCAAGAATCAAGATGGATGACTAATTTTGTTAACTACTTACAACACAATACTTATCCTGAAGCTATTGACAATAATAAACAAATATATTTCAAGTTATAATTTGTATGTTATGTTTTCATTAATGGTGTGTTATTCAAAAGAGATATAAATGGAATTTTTCTGAGATGTATTGATTATGATAGAATTCAACAACTATTATCTGAGTTTCATGAAGGACCCGCAGGAGGTCACTTTTCATAATGTACTACAACCTTACAAATTATGAAATTTGGTTATTATTTTACCAACATATTCAAGGACTACTTCGAATAGATTAGAAAGTGTAAGAAGTGTGATTTATTTTTTGGAAAAGAATGTTTAGCTTCTCTGCCCCTTGGTGTATTTCAGTGGATCAATCATTCATGCAGTGGGGTCTTGAATTCATTGGCATGATAAATCTACCTTCGTCACAAGGAAAGAAGTGGATCTTGACTGCTACGTATTACTTTACATGTTGAAATGAAGTAGTATCTTTGAAAGAAGCCAACGAGACTTCAATCTTATAATTTTACGAAGGAGTAGTTTACAGATTTGGTGTTCTAGAAACTATCATTTCAGATAATGCCTTAGTATTTCTGAGTGCAACGGTAACAGATTCAGTTGTCAAACATGGCATTTAATTAAGTAATTCATCTAATTATTACACATAAGGTAATGGATTATTGAAAGTACTAACAAAAATATCTAGAGGATCATCAAAATAACACTCGAGGAAAACCAAAGAGCTTGGTATCTAATATTAAATTTATCACATTGGGATGACAGAGTGACTCCTAAAGTATCAGTTTGAAATTCATCGGACAAACTTGTTTATGGACGAGAGGAAAGAATGTCCATCTCAATTTAATTACCTACATTGGATTTACAACATCAAATGGAATTACTTGAGAATGAACCATTGCAGGTTCTTTATGTAGAATTAATGGAGTTTTAGGACCTAAGATATAAAGCTCATTTGAAAATGGAAAATAATAAAAGAAAGATCAAGAAAACATTTGATAAGAAGGCTAAGTTTAGAGTCTTCAATGAAGGAGACATTGTGTTAAAATGGAATTTTGATCGTGCAAAGCTAGGAAACCACATGAAGTTTGATACAATCAAGAGTGGTCCTTATATGATTTATGCTTGGAAAGAACACAATGCATTTCATCTTTCAAGGTTAAATGGAGAGGAACTTCCCATTCCTGTGAATGGTATGTTTATTAAACATTCTTATTGAAAATCCTACAGTGTTTTGTTAGAGTAGGATTTCCCTTTCAATATGTTTAGTTCATGCACATTGTAATGTTTTTTAATTTAACAAAGTACACTTGTGCACGTTATTTGGTTCACCACATCCTTTCCTAGATTTAGTTTGTTTATCGGAAAAGGAATATTTTTGTTATATGTTTTAACTCCATGCCCAATAGACAAGAGCAAGGCACTGGTATATAAGCTAGTAGGAAGATTTGCCCACATGATCACCAGAAATGTTGATAATTTTTGCACTCTTGCAAAAATAGGAAACTTGAAACTTTGTTTACAATGGAAGGCATTGATGAAATGGACCTAAGTAGGGGTATGCATTACAGTTCTATTTTGTTTTTAGTTGTAGTAATTGATTAACTACATGTAATATGCAGCTATGTATATTGTTACCAAATGTAACACCTCACATAGATTTCCATTCCATGTTCATCTTTAGCAAGGAAACACAAAATCCCTGAAGGACTGATGTATTTCCTTGATAAAGGTAGGAATCACAGTTTAGGTGAAATGTTAAATTCAGGAACAACAAGAAAAGTTGGAGTTTACATGGAAGAGAGTTCATTATTAAGTTACAGGTACCTCAAAACTCATTATTTCTACATTTTTAAATACATTTAATTATGTGATTGAGTTGTTTATTTCATTATACAAGAAATATCTATCATAAAAGATGAATACAGAAAGAAGTATACAACTCAGTTACAGAACTTAATGTTATTTATTCATGAATAAATTCAATGTTTCCCGCACAAGCCATGGGATGTAACTCATAACTAATTAAGAAATAAGTACATGTTCATAAATTTAAAAGTAAAAGAGTATAAAATAAACCCATCCTTGCCTTGGGTTTTCCTTCTAAGCTTCTTGTCTCTAGTTCCAGCTCCATCTTTTATCCAACTCTCCTAGTAGCTACAAGTGAACCTGAAAAATATAACAAAAATGACATTAGTCAAGATCTCATAGTTTGATCTATACTCATGTGCTATCTAACTACATGCAAATGGATTTCTTAAATATCGAGAGTTTAAGGTACATCAGAGAGATATGCATATTTAAGAAAACAATATCTATAGTATCACATATGATTCCTACAATCATTAAAGAATAAGAAAGAGAAAAGAAAAGACTATGGAACATAAGAGATGCCAAAAAGCCTAATTAGTTTCTAACTATTTTATTAAGTTTGCAGGTATAGATTGTAGTAAAAGATAAAAAAATTCATAATTTAAATTATGTACTAATAGGTACAAATTGCTTTTAGTACATAATAGTATTCAAGGCTACAAGAGAAAAATTAATTCATGTCTTTCACAATGATCAAGATGCGAAAATAAAACTATTCATATTCGCCACTCAAAAAAGAATGAAGGTACACAGTTCAAAGGATATGATTTTTGTTACATAAACTTGTGAAAATTATAGAGTAAAAATTACAAGTTCATATAGGTACATGAATGATCTAAATGTCATATCTTATCAAAAGAAACAAATTGCATTTAAAAGGTACAACATTGAATGAAGAGCACTTAACAGTTTTTAGGGCTCACATTAAAGGACAATCATGTTACTATTCAAGTAAACTCTTGATTATAATATGATCAATTACAAATTAATGATGACAGAAGCTATTATGTATTACATGGTGACATTTCCAACTTAGAAAGAAAGCTAAATGATCAAAGTAAAGTGTATCACTAGTTCAAGTTGTTATTATAAGCTAGGGGAAGTGATATATAAACTTAGAAATGAATTTTGTTTATATCTTTCCAAGAAAAGAAAGAAAGTACAAGTACAACTTGTGAACACAACATTTATGTATTCATTTGCACCAACTAAGGAATACACTATTCAGTGATAGAATGAAAATACTATAACAAAGTTCAAAAACTTAGAACAAATGCTCTAAAGGTACAACATCAAGGATAATTCATCAAATAAACTTTTCAAGTTCAATACTCAAATTAATTGAATTTACAAAAATGATCTTCAAGTGTTTCAAATCATAAATCATTAACATAGGGTTAGAGTTTCAGTAATACAAATATCTATCTATAATTTTTAGAGAGTCAACAAATGTTAGCTTCATAGTGTTAGTTATGAATGAATAGACAGATATCAACCATCTAGCATGTCAGGATTCCCAATACATAAATTTTTGAAGCAAGATTGAAGTAGTATAAAATTTCAAACTGACTTCAATGTCTTCTATTTTAGAAAGAATAGTTTCCATAAAAGTTGCAAATGAAACTATAAAGAAGTAGTTACAACCATACAAGTTCCAAAAGAAATAGTTGCATTTCTTTTCATAGAAGAAAAGCATAAAATTCAAGTATAGAATGCTTCAGGTGTTATTATCAAGAAGAATGCATAGTTTTCTTCCTGCAACTGGTCTTAACCAATACTTTCAAAGTTGAGAGAGAAAATCATTGAATAGAATGAAGCTAGACAAAATAAAATTCCTCAGGTTACTACTAAAGATATTATGATGTAATTATGAAAAGTACAAATTCAAATGAGAATTTGAATCAAGAGTTACAGATTACTTATTGGATCTTCAAGTAAACAATCATAATGCCATCAAGTGAAAGCCAAGTTTGCTTTGGAGAACAATTATCACAATGAATAAGTGAGAGCAAAAATACTCAAGTAAAGTGAGTCACAATAATCATGAACAACCAGTCATGAAATGCAAGTACTTCAAAGCTCAACTCAAAGTGAACAAGATGTAGCTATTCATGAACCAAGAGTGCAGATTTATATAGTTTTCAAGGTTGCATCTACAATTGTAATACAAAGTTATGTTTCATAATTATTCACTACCATAGCAGAAAACATTTCAAATGCAAAGAACAAGAAGTTGTTTTTCTGTTTCATAAACTATATAAATGGATGTTCATTACCATTACAACAAAATTATAATCTTTAAGATATACGAATCATGATCAGAGTACAAGATAAAGAAGATTTCTAGTTTTATTTTAATGGTGGTAAAATTCATCACATTTTAGAACTTGAACAAATTCCCATCTACAGTAACACATAATGACTGTCAACAAATACAAAAAATCTAAAAATAGAGGTATCACAGCCATTACAGTTTTCATTAGAAGTTTCTAGAGAGCTTAGAAAATTTCAAAGTATTTCAGTATGGAATCGATGGAAACAAAGAGCTCGAATAACAGAAAAGAAAAGTTCTCAGAAGCCAAACATTGCATAATCGAGTCACAAAGGCTCAAGAACAGATCAACTGAGAAATGTAGAATGGAAGGATCGAATGCATCTATCGAGAGGTAGTATTAAAAACAAGTATGAACATTACACACCCAAATATGAGTACAGATGAATGCAAAAATGAACAATATACAGGGCATCTACAAATTCCAATGAACGTATATAAAAACCAACTTTCCGTTACTAAAAAACATAAACAAGCTCCGAGCTCAAAGAAATTTCAAATGTTACTGAGACTCATATCATGTGTGGAGCTCAAGTAGCATAATTAATGGCGAAAAAATAGTTTCACGAATATATGTTGGATACATGGAATACAATCAACCCAAAAATGAATCAGAAGTTTCTGAGAGCAAAATATGAATACCCACATCTGACAAACGTACAGATTTGAAAAATAAAGATGAATACAAAATGCATAGTTCAGGTTTCCACAAGATTCACAAAAAACTCAAAGAAATGAAAAGCCAACTTACTAGATTCAAAGAAGATATTTTGAAACCCCATAAGTTCTATCAAATGTGAAGAAAGTAAAGATACTCAGAATGAGTTTTGAACTGAGGTTTGACAAAGAACGCAGACAAAAGAAACACAATTCCAACAAGTTTGACTTAGAAGAAACTTAGTTCCGACAAAGAAGAAAGATAGAAGAAACACTTTAATTTATCGGAGCATAGACAATTTGAGAAGTTTGAAGATCATGTATCAAAACCTCCTGCTTCTTATTAAAACAAAAACAAGATCTGTAATTCGGAAAGATGAAATGTATCATAGAGAATAACAACTTAGTGATCTCATAAAATTGAATGTATGCACCAAGACAGAACAATGCAAACCCATATTTGGTTATTATCAACATAACTCAGAAAGCTGATAGTTTTCATAACCGTAAAGAAGCTTGAAATATTTTTAAAAATATAAGCCAAACTCAAGAATTCAACAAGTTTCTAGTTAAATCAATTGAAACCTTTGAGACCAATGTTGAAGGAGTGAAGACCCATAAATGTTTTCAAGCTCAAAAGGTTCCATAGAACCAAGAATAATGAAAATTTCAAATATTTTTAGTGTCGATTGAAGAAAAGAATGAAATGGAGGAGCACAAATGTAAGTAATCAATACAAAGTGTTATCCTTAGAAACAACGAACATAATGAGCTCAAACCGAGAAAATACGGTTGTATAGAGATTACATGGTGGCCAATGAATACATAACGATGATTCTTCTATAGAAAATTGAAAGTAAATTCATGGAAACCACTCACAGAGTTTACAAAAGGTTCTTAGCATCATTCATGGTGATGAGAACAAAAATGGGCAGGATTTTCTACTCATAATGAGAAAAAAAAAAAAAGACAAACTAATAAGTTAGACAAGATTTTCACTCAAACCTAACTCATCCTAACTTAGCATCAATTTGCAAGATCAAATCTTGCAGAATCGAATGGTGTGTACATCAAAACCTAATCTAAAAGCGTTGATTATTACCTTACAGAAGACCAACGATTAAATACGCAATGGTACAAAAGATCAATGGCCATATTTCAATCACCAAGTTCAATGCAAACTCAAACCCTAACCACAAGAAACTCACATTAAATTCAACCATGGTTCAAAAAATCAATGGCCCAGATCAACAAGTACAAAATATCAACAATCATCAAATAACTGACAATATTTATTAAAAGAACTGGTATGATGACCATAGTTATCAGTAAATCAATAGATGTGAATCAAACAACAAAAATATCAGTGGTCTTCATCAAAAGTAACAAACTTAACCACAATTTATTTGAAACCAACTATAGTTACCGCTTCAATAAATGCAACCAAAAATTTGAACCATGGGGCGAGTCATCATGAAAAGGGCGAAAACCCTATTATCCTAAAAATCATCATTTGCGTTGACCTATTAAAGGTCCAAAACTATAGTCCAACCAATAATCAAATGCCGACAAATAATAATTATCAGAAAAGTAAACCATTTACCTTATGTTATGAATGATTATTCAAAAAGACCGAAACAATATTATATGCCATGTATAATCAGAAAGGTGGTCGATTGGCATGATAACCAATGATTATCAAAAAGGTAAACTTCACCTTATCAACTTATATGCAATGAGTTCTAATCAAAGGGGGACCAAGAAATAATACAATGATCAAGTCAAACAAAGGTGACCAAGTAAGAGATGGTCAAGACATACTTTAAAATGCCATGATTACCTTAAACCCCTCAAAGATACCTTAAAATCTCCAAGAATCTCATGCTCAAGGAGATAAATTAAAAGAAAGACATGTATCTTTTGCATGTGAACAGAAAGGTGACAAAGAGTTATTCATGTAGATAAAGACAAGGACCAACCATTGACAAGTGTCACATCAGTGCACTAGAAGACAAAGATGATCATCTTATCATGCAAATTAAGACAAAAGTTGAGTATGTGCACATATGTCAACATCAAAGATCAAGAAGACCCTTTTGACATGCTAATTACCTTATTTTTTTACAAATAATGGTATTATTTTCTTGCACATGCCTACAGGTGGTCCCCACACATTGGGTGAATATTTTGCAAAGTATCAAAGATAAAGGAATTATTTTTTCTCACACAAGAAGATTAATTTTTGCATGTGCATCCAAGGGGGAGAATTGCAAAGGTTCCCAAAATTATCATTGCAAGTGGATCAAGTTGCAAGTGTCACATCAAACAGAAGAAGACAAAGATTGCATGCACATTGGAGAAGACTTACACATCAAGAAAGTATTTAATTTTAGCAAAAGTATTCACCCAAGTTTTATTAAAAATAGTTCATTTAACTACAGTTTGACTTGAGTTTATTTTCTTAACTAAGGCTATTAAGGCCTCATTGTAATCAACATGTCTATTTTTATTCCTTTATTTATTCATGATAAAGGGATAAAATTAGCATGCATGGGAAAATACAAATTTTAGCCTAATTTTAGGATGGGTTAGGTTAATTATTTTTCTATATATTTCGTGCATTGGAAATATGCAAGGGAGGACTTTTGGACATAGGAGTGCTAAAGCAATTTTCTGCCAATTTTTCCCTTGTTCAAATGAGAACTGATTTCTACTTTTCCAATTACTTACAGTGGTGTGTATATCTTTATTAATTCTCGTGAATGTCAATTTCTTGATTAATCATCTTAACTTTCTACAAATATGGTAATTTCTGCATAATCTTAGTGTGCATGTTATCTTGTTCTGATTCATCCCTCAATACATAAAGAATTTTGCCTTAATATTCTGCACAAACCTTTGGTTTGTGTATCCAAAATTCATTGTCAATTTTATTGTTCATATATCCAGTCAAAGCCCTCAACACATTTGGTGTATCACCCATTTCAAATTTCATTCACAGTTATCTTTTACCCTCAAAACCCCAAAAAATTAGTTTATGATACATCCAAAAAGTAACCGACCTTGATACTGGAGACTCACCTCAACAATAGGTATACCCATAGACCTAAGGTGTTTCTATTGTATCTATGAAAGTGAGAGATTCAAAGCAAGCTTAGAACCCATGTTTTCATCTTTCAACCATGGTGCAATTTCGAGAGATACTAGTTTTAGGCACACTCAGTGGGAATACGGTTCAAATATGTAGGGGATTACAACAAATTACAACAGATTTACAATGAAAGAAAGTCACTTTAGAGTAGGAAGATGTAGAAAATTATTTTAAAGATCAAAAGATTTATTTGATGACTCCTTAAAGCTGATTTTAGATTAGTTTTGTAGCATGTTCCATGCCTAAAGTGACTACAAGATCATTGGTAAGAGGAATTCCTACCGAGTTTATTTCTTTACCTTTAAATTCTGCTAGAAGAAGAAGAGTTGGAAATACCATACTGTATAATAGGCCTGGTTTTGACAACCCTTCTCCTAATCTTCTTTCACCACATATTAATCTTATTGTTCAAATCCTAGTTATTCCAATGGCTCTACAACCACCTAGAAATTTTGTGACATTTACTAATGGAAGCCCTTTAATAATTCAAGTTTATCATGATATTCCTACTTCTTGCATGAAAAGTCTACCTTCATTCATTGGTGAAAATTAGATTACTCCTATATAACACATTAAATACGTTGTAGCCCTTTGTTCGGTCCATAATATAACTCATGAAGATGTAGCCTTAAGACATTTAGCTGCATCATTTTTATAAGTGTTAATTAAGATATCCCTTTTTACCAAATTTATTTAACTTATCCTTACAATTCTAATCTCATTTAATTACTTAATACCCTAAGGCTAAGGTATAATATTACCCTCACCATATAATTAACTTCAAATAATTTTAATCCCTATTAAAGCATTATCTAGTTGTCCATATACAAAATTAATTTCATAATTATTTAAGTGAAGTCCTTTATAAAAGGCACTTAACTAAGGCAATGAAGGTCTCACTCTAATCCTAACATTATAATGCCCCTTTTTTAAGTTTAAAAATAAGGGTTTTTTTCCATTCCTAATAAGGAATGTTTCTAAAACGTATCAAATACATCTTTGATCTAAATTTATAAGTTTGAAGGAAATTTCATATCAATTCCATTTCAAATTTACATGCCTCTTTCCAACATTAACACTCCTTGAATGACCAATACAAATTAGCTTTACAAAATTCATTTATAAGAAGGTGAAGCTTTAAAAACTTAACTTACGAATCCCTCCAACTGAGTGGAGACAAAATGGAAAATATTTTACAAAAGTAGGATCCCTTGTTGTCTTCTTTAACTTGCAAAAATGTCCAAAACTTCACTTGAGCTCCACCATTTTCTTCAATACTCAAGACAACAACAAAATAGGAGAGTAGGAAACACTCTCCACCCAATGAATAATCCCATGGGGAGGAGAAGCCTTCTTCTTCATTGCCCCCAAAGCCCCAACAATGAAGCAATAAGGGGTATAAGACAACCAAGGCAACTTTACCTAGCTTCCAAAACAACATTCCAAAAAAGTTTCAACACAATAAGCACAATACCAAAATCACAACAAACATACAAGTTTCCAAAGCAAAAAGGCTCATTATTCAATCCAAGAGAGAGAAAAGTAACATAGGGATGTACTTATGCCTCCGAAAGGGGTTGAGTGCCAACCTTAAATCCTCTAAGAAACTCAAATCACATACGAACAAGAATCTTATGCCTCCCTCAAAACTCTTATGCCTCCCTCAATTTTTATGCCTCCCTCAATAAGTTATACAAGATAAGTAAAAATTTCATTTTAATACAAAGGTGGGATACCCCAACCCAACTCCCTCCCAAGATATGAAAAAATAATCTTATGCCTCCTAAAAATATCTCCATTTTCTTTTGTCTCCTACACATCCTAATGGCCATTCTATTCCCAAAACCAAAATAAATCAACAATCATACGTTTACCACCATTTGCACAAAAAAATAGAAATAAAATACATGGGTGGAGTTCCTACCTCGCTATTGCAAGAGTAACCAATCCAAAATCACAAGTTCAAATACTTTCAAAGTCCACAAAAAACACCAACAAACTCAAAAACTCCCAACAAGCACTCTAAACAAGCTCCTCCAAAATGCAAGAGTGAAATCGAAAAACTCTAATGAAAGCGGTTGAAAGACATAATATCCTTCAATCAATCAATAACACCAATTTTTGGGCATTTTCGCTAGAGAACCATGTAAGGACAAATATATATCTGATGCTATAAGATAAGTTATTTAATTTTGGCGTTATAACACTATAGTTTCACCTAATACGAGAGATGTTTAAAAATGAAGAGTTGGTTCTACTAATCACGAACCACATCTAAAGCATTTCTTATATATGACTCAAACACAATTTTTACATAAGTTTGAACAAGAGCATCCACAAATTAAAATTACTTAATGTTTTTTTTTAAATGTTAAAACAATTCTATGTTAAAAACAACAATGCTTGCACCACTTGTTGTTATAGGAAACATGTTGAATTTGCGATTCATTATGCTAAATGTGTACGTATTCATTCGATTTTCACTCTAAAACTATGCTATCAAAATGTGGTGTTTAAGTTACACAAATATCTTTTAAGGATTTTATTTATACAATATTTTGTGAAAGAGAAGTTGGACATTTTTTTTATCGTCAAGATTGTTTAGATGGATGTTGTGGTACGTGCGATGGACTACCTAAATTCAAAAGTTGCATCCATGATAAAATTAGAGGTGTAATAAAACATAATTTAGTTGAGTTTGATTAATATAAATCAGTACCATACTAGTTGAAAGATGGAAAGGAGTTTAAATGGTGTGAGATACTTACAAAACAAATGCATGTTTTTCAAATTATGAGAAAATTTAAGGATTAAATTGTTTATGAGTATGTTGGGCATACACACAGAGATTGATGGTTGGTAATATTGTTTCACTGGTTGATTTTGTAAATAATTACGCATTGCAACCATAAATGGAGGTTCAATAACAATAATACAAATCATTAAAGGTTGCCATTTTTGTGCATATAACATTTATACATTCTCCTGATGGTATAGAGAATTATTGAATTTTTAAAGAGAGTACCATTTTTATATCAATGATAATTGTACTCATTCTATTGAAATTATGTAAGGGTTTTTCGAGTTATTTTATAGAAACTTGTTTGATAGGGACATCCGCTTCAATCAATATTTTATATGGTTAGATAATTGCATGTGTCAGTTTAAGAATGAACAAATGTTTTATTGGATGGGTGTGCAATATGGGTGTGCAAAATATTTAGAGTTTCACTAAGGCTAGACATGGAAAAGGAGAGCATGTGCGAGAAGAGCTCTTGTAAGAGAATATTTAAAGTACAAATATGGCGCTAAATTGAAATATGCAAAGATCATAGTGGAATGGTGTATTGATAACATGGCACGAGGTTCTCAAGAAAATTCCATAGTTCGTAGATATTTTTGGTTGATAGAGGAACAATAAATTGTTAACTATGAGCATTGTATGAAACGCATAGGGTCAAGTGATTTGCACTCATTTTTAGGTCGAGACGTTACTTCATGGGACACATGGAAAAGAAATTTGGTGTGATTTTATGTATCTTGTATTGATTTTTTCACTGCTGAGTGTGATTTAGAAGAATGGGTAGATGGATGGACTTGTAGGCCTCTAACTCCACTTCCCAATTATCAACCTCCACAAGAATTGTGATTTGTTTCTCCAGATGAAGTTGCAAAATATAAGGACTTTGAAAAAAATAAAATTGGTATGACAAGGTAAATGGTTTTTTACAATTTTTGTATCAATTATGTCCATTGAAATTAATATGTAATTTAAATTTGAGTTGAAACTTTTGTTTTTTGTAGCACATTTGTTTGCAATTATTTCGATAGAAGATAATGAAGAAGGAAAAAATATTTCTTATGTCATTACATAGAGGAAAGAAAGAACTTGAATTCTCTGTTATACATGGTGAAGATATTGAGAACCCCTACGGGGTCAGTGGTAGTTCTTGGAACTTGGCTTCGATGGTATCCATTGAAAAGTTTCTCTATTTCGGTGTTTGAAGACTTTGAGACACACGGGAAAATACTCGTATATTGACATCTAGTTCTAGCGAAAAATATTCAGCTATATAAATATCAAGGAAGGACTAATAACAATATTCTTTTGAAGGTTCGAGAATCAGATTATGAAGCAATCCTATTCGCTAGATTCAAAGTAGATCAATCTTGATAGTTCATTGGAATGAATTTACATGCTCACGTCTAGTATATATAATTTATTTGAAGTGTTTAAATTTTTCAATTAGATTTAACTTCATAAATTTTATTAAATTTGTGTATTTTGTAGATATCTAGTATAGTTTTGATTTAACTTAACTTTCCTTGACTTCAACTCTTTTATGCGGAGTTAGTAGTACAGAGAATCTTCCACCTTCACCAAATGATGGTTCATTGGAATGAATTTAGATGTTAATATGGTATATATAATTTCTTTGAAGTGTTTAAATTTTTCAACCAAATCATTCAAGTACATATATTTTATTAAATTTGTGTATTTTGTATATATCTAGTATATGGTTTTGATTCAACTTAAATATATTTGTCTAACACTTTTATGCGGAGTTAGTGGGGCGAGAAAAGCTTCCGCTTTCACATCATGATGGATAACATCGGAATGAATTTACATGCTCATCATTTATATATAATTTCTTTGAATTGTTTAAATTTTTTAGTTTTAAATTCAAGTTCATATATTTTATTAAATTTGTGTATTTTTATATATCTAGTATGGTTTTGATTTAACTTAAATTTCTTTAATCGACACTTTTATGAAGGTTAGTTGTGCCATAAAACTTCCACCTTCATGTGGTTGGCCGCTAGTAGATAATTTTATATTCTCGAAGCTAAGAGCATCTTTCATTGTTTTAAAAGAAAAAAGAAACAACTAACAATTATTTATGTACATGTGGATGGGGTTCTTTTCTCTGGAGGAGGTAGCCTAAAATCACCAGGAACATAAGGAACTAAAAATACGCCTCCCAAGTGTTTACAAGGACATAATTATGCGTATGCATAGTAAGTTCAGTTCCACGACCCACTGTTTGCAAAATATAGCGTTTGATAACCTTACATTGGGTCAAACTGCACTATTTCACGTGTTTACAAAGAATAGGGCAGCGAGAGCACCGATTGGAGATGTAAAAAACCAAGAAAGACTATTGTAGAGGGTCCCTATGTCAAGGTTTAGGATTGAATAAGACATATATATGTTCCACAGATACTTAGTAATCACTCATCAAAGTTGTACAGTTTTTTGGTCTCATGGCTCTTAAGGGACTATGCCGAACAAAGTAGCACTGAAAGCAATGAAATTTTCCTATACCAAAATGAAACCTCCCCTAGCATTTAGCTAGCCATAAGGACATTTTGGAATCGGTGTCATGACCCACCGTTTGTAAAATATAGCATTTCACAACCTTACACTGGCTCAAAGTGCACTATTTCACCCATTTACAAATAATAGGGTAGTGAGAGCACCCATTAGAGATGGAGAAGAGTAAGATATGATATTGTAATAGGTTCCTACACCGAGGTTTAGGATCTAATGAGACATCTTTCGGATCCATAGATACCGATTAATCACTCGTTGAAGTTATACGTTTTTTTTTTTACTCTTAGGGCTCTTAAGGGACTACACCCAAACAGAGTAGCCCAAAAGAAACAAAATTTTCTTAGACTAAAACAATGCCTTCTCTAGCAATTACCTAGCCACCCAGACATGTTGGAGCATTAGGTTTGGTGCAACAATCCACTTGTTTGTAAAATATAGCGTTTGAAAACCTTACACTAGCTCAAAGTGGACTATTTCGCACATTCACAAACAATAGGCCATCGAGAGCACCCATTGGAGACAAAAAAATTAGATAGGATATTATAGATGATCCTTTTTTTTTTGAGGTGTAGGATCCGATGAGATATCTCTAGGTGCCACAGAGACCGAGTAATCTCCTAAATGTTGTATGTTTGTTTGTCTCAGGGCTCTTAAGGGACTACGCCCGAACGAATTACTCCGGAAGAAATGACACTTTTGTGCACCAAAAAGACACCTCCTCTAGTATTTATCTAGCCACTCAGACATGTTGTCATAGTTGGTTTGGTCCCATGACCCACTGTTTGAAAAATATAGTTTTTAACAACTTTACACTTGCTCAATATACACTATTTCACACATTTACAAAGAATACGGCGGTGAGAACACCGATTGGAGACAGAAAACATTGAGAAAAAATATTATTTAGGATATGAAAATAATTTTATAGGTGCCACGGAGACAGAGTAATCACCCGTGGAAGACGTGCGATTCTTTTATCTCGGGCCTCTTAAGGGACTACGCTCAAACGAAGTAGCCCAGAATAATGACATTGTCATGCACCAAAACGAAACCTCCTCTAGAATTTTTCTGGCCACCCTAGATGTGTTGGAAGAGTTTGTTTTATGCCATGACCAGCGTTTGCAAAATATAGCATTTGAAAGCCTTAAATTGGTTCAAACTGTACTATTTTACACGTTTGCGAGACAATAGGGTAGCGAGAGCACCCATTTGAAAAGGAAAAAAGAGAGATAGAATATTGTAGAGGGTCCCTACACCAAGATTTAGGATCTGATGAGATGTCTCTAGGTGCCACGGAGACTAAGTAATCACTCATCAAAGTTGTTTGGTTTTTTTGTCTCAGGGCTCTTAAGGGACTATGCCCAAATGAAGTAACTTAGGGAAGCAAGGACATTCTCATGCACCAAAACTATGCCTCCTACAGTGTTTACCTAGCCACCTAGAGGTGTTGGCATAGTATTTTTGGTGCCATGACCCACTGTTTGCAAAATATAGAATTTGACAACGTTATATTGGCTCCAACTACACTATTTCATGCGTTTTCATGCAATAGGGCAGCGAGAGCACCCATTGGAGAAAGAAAAAAGCCGAGACGGGATATTTTAGAGAATCCCTATTCTAAGGTTTAGGATTCAACAAGACATATATAGGTTCCATGGAGACTGAGTAATCACCCATTGAAGTTATACATTTTTTTGTCTCGGGGTTGTTAAGGGACTACGCTCGAACAAAGTAGCCCAGAAGCAATGACATTGTCCTACACCAAAAAAAATCCTCCTATACTATTTACCCGACTAATAAGAAGTTTTGGCAACATTAGTTTGGTCCCATGATGTCCCAAGGCATGAATTCTCACTACTTAGCTCCGTTTATTTCCTCGTACTACTTAGAAAAGGCAATTTGCAAACAATTATGCCACCAAGGATCAAGGAATGACATGACCCTGAATTATTGGGTGAAACTAGAGGCCTCCTTGACTCAACTATTAACTCAAAATATTCTCAGTTTGGATGATCGAACACCAAGTTGTGATTGTCATAAGTTTCCGATGAAAACATGCCCGGGATGAATAGGGAAGGGGTTCTTGGCTCTTGATCGGGTGGTCTGACTTAAAACCAGGCCTCCCTAGAGCCCACCATAACACCTAAAGGCATATGCCCCCAATCACATACATTGGCGTTGTCATTTTTCTCTCACAACTTCACGGGGCATGACTTCTCACTACTCGTCTCACATTAATGAGATTACAACAAGGTAAACACATTACCATGTAAATACTCTAATGATTTTTGACCTCTTTTTAAAGCATGTAAATACACAATAGAGTGTTAAGAATATTTTTGTATCTTTTTCCAAATAAACTACAATGTTAATGATTTTTTTACACAATGAATTCAAATTAGGATTTTTTTAATAGATAGGGGAAAAAGGGATCAGGCTCCTAGAAGCCGTGTAAAGAAATATACATCATAGAAAACACCCAACAAAGACCAAACATGAGAAATAGGACTGACAAAGGAGTTAAATAAACTTACCTCGAGACAGGTGAAGTCCAAAAACAAATAGCTAGGAAGAGGAACGAACTCCCCCAAAGACAACAAGTCAACAAAGCGATCGAGTTTTTTTGCTTAATTCTTCTAGATTGCACTATGTACTAACCATCATTAGGAGCAACCAGTCCCAAAAGTCTCCTTAATGTAATTTCTATATCGCTTGCCCACTAGTACCTTATTATTCCATACATCAATAACACTTAATTTGGACTAATACTTAACAAATTACTTGTAAGTACACTAAAACATATAAAATGAATTGTAATATATCCCCCAAGACCATTTTTAATTATGTATATTTTGTCCTAGCTTGGAGTGTGTTAATTGTTATCCAAATAACCCTCTCGGCTATTTGGATGACTTTTACTTTCACTCTAGCTCGATGATTTACGTTTCGGGTTACGGACCTGAATGATTTGCTCATTTGGAACCATTTTTATAGGTTTTATTCCTTCCGTGCACTCCCCATGTCATGTAATTCTACCATAGACACCTTCCAAATAGGCTAAGTTCCAAGGCATCCTGTCACGCGCCCTATTTCCTTTCTATTTTCACGTGCCATTTCTCGGTTGGATTTGTGCCCCACTTCTATAATCTCATTTGCAATCCTACCCCCCTCATATTTCCCCCTTTAGCATCTTCAACTTGTGCAATCACTTCCTTCTCTTCCTCTTGCGCACGTACTTTCTTCTCTTCCTCCCACACACGAGCCTTCTTTTATGTCCCCTTGCACCCTACCTATGGACCCTTCTTCGGATTTTCCTAAGATTTGCTAAGTCCATTCTCTTCCTCTTGTGCACTTATTTGTACCATGTTCTTTCGCTTGCCCTGTTTCCATGCCTTATGTCGGTATGCCTCCCTCGTGTGCACACACCTATGCATGCACCTTCTCTTTGTCTCCCTTTCACGCCTCACACCCAACTCCCGCACTTCAAAATCAAGCCTAGAGTGTGTTGACTCGAAGAAAAGCAACAACATGTCCATGAAAGGTTCCACGCACTTCATCAAAGCACACCTTCAAAGGTATGAAAAAAATGGAGCCCCCAAATGTGCACAGACTCTCCACATGTCTAGGGTCAAAAAAATCTTCTCCTAAATAGGTGAGAAATCCAAAACGGACCTTTGAAATGACTAAGTATAAAAAAGATCTTGTGGAAACCTCCACGTGTCTCATTAACTCACTTTTGGTATGATGCTCCAAAAGCAGGTCCCCAAACAAGTGTAGGCCCTTCATGTGGTTAGAAACTAGAAAAGAAAGAAATGACCATTGAAATGGTGAGCATAAAAAAGAGCACGTAGAAGTATCACATGTCGATTGGAAAACTTTTGGTATGACATGCCCCAAAATGAGGTCCCTAAATGAGTGCAGGCCCTCCACATGGTTAGAACTCTCGAAAAGGTAGAACCGATCGTTGAAATGACTAAGTATAAAAAAGAGCATGCGAAAGCCTCCACATGTCTCATCAACACAATTTTTGGTATGATGCTCCAAAATCAGGTCCCCAATCGAGCACAGTCATCCACTGGTTAAAATCTGAAAAGGTAGAACCGGCTATTGAAAAGTCCCGCCGTCGGTGGAATCCTCCACGTCCCTCATCGGTGAAAATTCAAAGGTAAGACCCAAAAGGTGGTCCCAAACAAGAGCGGTCTCTCCATGTGTCTAGGGTATGACATAGTGCTCCGCCAAATAGAAGGGACTAAGCCAAAACATGAGGGAACTAAGCATCAAGCCCGCAGATGATGCCAAGTGTCCAATTGGCACAACTTCAACAATAGAAGGACGGGACAAAATCTTAAGACACGCAGGCTGCCACATGGATCTTGCATGGATAGACTCTTTTAAATATTGTGAGCCCACGTTAAACGCCCGACCCTGACCTTTAGACAGCCATATCTTTCAACTGGGAACTCATATTTGAGCAAGGGAGGAATTTTTGAAAGCTCTCGACATGTGTCACTCACCTGCCACCATAATGAAAAAAATATAGTATGCCATATTCGTGGCTATTAGATTACTCACCTACCGCCATAATGAAGTATGGGCCTCCTTTCTTGCCTAGCAAGGAACATCACATGGAGGCATGGGTTTTACAGTGGAACTCATCATGGTTGGAGTAGGTGATTTCAATGCATTTTGGGGTGGTTGGAGTAGGTGAATTCAATGTAATCTTGGGGTGGTTGAAACAGGATTTAAATTTTTCTCTCCTTTCCCTCTTATTCTTCCTATATATTGTAAAGAAGGGGCATTTTTCATAAGGTTTTTCATTCTTCTCTCATTCCTCCCTCTCTCTTTCTTCCATGGGGTTGAATGTGGATTTTAAGCCTCCTCTCCTTGCTTTGTAATGAAATTTTATTTCCTCTTTCCCATTGATGGTGTACTATGTGAACTCATGGAGCAATAAAATATGTTTTGTGATGCATTTTTCCATCCTTCCTTATTTTATTCTCTCTTCTTGCCTCTCACCATTGCAGGGTATACTATGCATATTTCTGATGTCTATCGTAGATTTTGAGAATTTTGTTTAATGGGTTTGAAATGGTGTTCTATGTGAACTTAATCTTGATCTGTGATGCATCTTTTCCATCCTCTCCATTTCTCACCTATCTCGATTTTAGGCAGTTGGAATTTTGATCAGCAACCCCCTTTTCTTGGTGTTATCACCTTTGTAGTGTAGGATTTCTTTACTTTCATGTTCTCTCTCTCTCCCTGTATCCTTGGCATTATTAGATTAGGAGTAGATAGTCACATTTCCTTCTTTAGAAGTAGTTTATCATTATGATTAGGGAGAAGAATCATATTTCTTTAGAGGTCTATCTCAAGTAGAAAGTCCCACAACTTGGAGATAGTACCCATGTTGTGTAATCACACTGAGAATCTTAACCCATTGAGTTGCGGACTTTCAAGGGTGTTGTGATTTTGCACTAACATTTTTGGCATGCCCAGTGGGATAGGTTTGAATCACCTTACAACTTCATCTTAGTAGGTTGTTGTGTTCCTATTAAGATTCAGCATTTAAAGGCACATGAAAAGCACATCGGCAACTCCATCTAGTCAAACCCATTCTTTAAAGTTGCATACCTTCTTCCCATCCATTTCCACACATTCTTCTTTCCACATCTTTCATCTTTTTCCATTCCATGAAGTTGTGCAACCATGACTTCATTCCCAATTTGGAACTCACACTTGCAGCAACAACAGTGCAGTCCACCTCAAATGTATTTATCAACTCCTCTAGATCAACATTATGATCAGATTAATAACCATTATGCTTACCCAAATGCATAGTGCCAAAGACAATTTGGCTATGAAACATATCAGGAACAAAGGTACGCATACGATGGTAACAGTTATATTGAGAAAGCTAATCTTCAGGAGAAGATTCAAAGAATGGAGGCTAGCATGGTGTAGTCAAGGGCTACAACATAGATGAAAGATTTCTTAATAGGTTGTAAGGAACCTTGTCCATGGGAAGGACCTTTTCCAAGACACTATAGCCCGCAGGGAATTTTGACATCATTGTTGAAATTTTTCCTCAACTTGCATAGTGGACTGAGGAAAAAGAGGTCTATGAACTTGGTGCGAGGAAACCTTGTCAATGGGTTAGTCCTACACCATCTTCTAGTAATTTTCTCTCCATTCCCAAAGTAGCACCATCCCAACCTAGGAGCTTCAATTTCCAAGCTTCCCATTTCTTTGCTTCTATTGTTGAATTCCCTTCTCCATCTTTGTATCTTCCATATCGTCTCATTTCCTCTTCCCTTTTCCCTTCCAAATCCAAGTCCCCTCCACAAGAGAAAAAATCAATACCTTACCCTCCACAAAAAATAAACAAAAAACCAATGGAGACCTCACCCACCACTCCTCCTAATATCTTGAGTCCATGTTAGGAAGAGACTCAAAAATCTAGACAAGGGGAGCAATAAGCAAAAGATCCAAGAAAAGAAGAAATGATTAGAAGCTTGGTGAACTTAGATCTTAGATTCAGGATTCATAAAATCCCATTGATGGAGAAACCCGTGGAGGAGGATAAGGTCAAGCCACAAATGATGGGAACTTTAGCTGCAACACAAGCGAGGAAGAAGGAGCTATTCAAAATCAAAAAGAGGAGTGCATTCTAGCTATGGAGGAGAACCATACAGTTCCAGAGGTTTCAAGTATAGGGTAGGCCACAGAAGAACCTCCATTTATTCCTCGCACTTCATTGTCTTCGAGCTCTAATGTCGAAGAAGAGTTTAATATTTTAAAATTTATGTTTGAGGATGAAGGGAAACATGGTGAGAAAGTTGTAGATAAGGAGGACACCATGGAGGAGGTCGAGCACATGCAACAGGACAACAAGGAGGAAATTTATCTATCTAACTTGGAGGATTTCTTCGATGGTAAGGAGCCCATGGAGATCACATCATTTTCTCCTCCATCATCTACCTTTCAATCACATGAGTCTGCTCCCATGTAGGAGAGCATTCAAGTGCAGAAGCCTACACATTATAACAGCCCTATGGAACCAAGGTTGGAGGATCATAATCTTCCATGTTCTTCTCAGGAGGAGAAATGAAAAAGGAAAGAGGATGTCACCATCTCTTCCACATCATTCACCCAAGGAATTCCATGGGAAGAATCCATTCTTGGAGTTGGAGTTTAGAGGAATGGGCGCACCCATCAGATGAGACTGTGCCCAATCAAATACTTGGCTTCACTAGAGCTGAGGGAGAAGCCAAAACTTGTCATGCCCACTACATGGCATAATGATGATATACAAAGCACCAAGGGTCACCATCAACACCTCCAGGAGTCCAATGCCAATCAATTTGAGGAGGTATTTTTGATTGATGCTAATACTTTTGTTATTTAGGTGGAGGATCCGCCTCTTGTCAGTTTCTCACCCATAATAAAATCCATGTTCTAGTGCCAAATAAGATACATGGCTGACTATTTTGAGAAAGGGAAGATAATTCTCCCTCCCAGTTGTAAGATTTGTTAGAGTTCCCTTTTCTTTTGGTTAACATAAAGTAGGTAGGTTAGCTTTCAGTAGAAGAAGTACTTTCACACACTCTACATATCCCACTTGGGGTGTGTATGATTTTTAGTTTTGTACATAGCAGTGTTGTTGTGTTTTTTTCTCTAAGGTTACATCATTGTATAGTTCGATGTGCCTCCAAGGTGAATGTTGTAGCAGTCCATTTCAGGGATAGGTGAATGCTCTAGGTCAAGAAAATTTTCTACTCTCAGAAATCTCACCTTCAAGATTTCTTATGAGAATTTAGAGTGCAAGCAACAGAGCAGGTTTGGGATCAGCAAGTGCAAGCAATCAAGGAGAATTTTCAAGAAAAAGATTAGTATCAAGCTATAATTCTTGACTCCATGCCCAATGGACTTCTAATAGTACTTGTATCTTCATATAGTAGACAAATGGCCCCAAAAATCACCAAATTGTTATCCAAATAACCCTCAGCTATTTAGATAACGTTTACTTCCACTCTTGCTTTGATGCTTTAACTTTCAGGTTATACGCCTACAAGATTAATCATTTGGCACCATTTTTATAGGCTTTATTCCTTTCGCACACTCCTCATGTCACGTAATTCTTCCAAAGATTCCTTCCAAATTGGGCAAGTTTTTGGGCATCCTGTCGTGTGCCCTATATCCTTTCTACCGTTGCGTGCCCTTCCTCAGTTCAATATTCATGCGCCGCTTCCATACACTCCTTTCACATCCTACTCCCCCTCCCATTTCCCCCCTTTAAAATTTTCCTCCCACATGTGTACCTTCTTCTCTTTCTCTCCCATGCATGCTTTCTTTTCTGTCCCTTCATGCCCTTCACACATGCCCCTCTTCAGAATTTCCTAAGATTGGCTAAGTGCATGTTCTTCCTCTTGCACGCTCATTTGCACCATGTTTTGTCGCACACCCTCTTTCATTTTATGCCACCCACATGCCCTATTTCCATGTCTTTTTAGGTATGCCTCCCTATGCACGCACCTATATGTGTCCCTTCTCTTTGTTTCCTTTACGTGCTTTGTGCCCGACCCTTGCACTTCAAAATCAAGCCCAGAGTGAGTCAACTCAAGCAAACCAACAACATGTCCGCAGAAGGTACCACGTGCTTCCCCAGTACACCTTCAAATGTATGACAAAAATAGAGCCACCAAATGTGTGCATACCCTCCATGTATCTAGGGTCCAATAAAGCTACTCCTAAATAGGTGAGAAAGGAAGAACCGACCGTTGAAATGAATAAGTATAAAAAGGAGTCTGTAGAAGCCTCCACGTGTCTCATCATCACACTTTTGGTATGATGCTCAAAAATCAGGTCCCCAAACAAGCGCAGGCCCTTCGCGTGGTCAAAACCCGAAAAAGGAAGAATCAACCATTGAAATGACCGAGTATAAAAAGATCCGGGAAAGATTGCACGTTTCTCATCGGCACATTTTTGGTACGATGCTCCAAAAGAAGGTCCCAAAATGAGCGCAAGCCCTCCACATGGTTAGAACTGAAAAAGGAAGAACCAACCATTGAAACGGATAAGAAGAAAAAATATCCCGCGGAAGCCTCCACGTGTCTCATCGGTGTAATTTTGGTATGATGCTCGAAAAGTAGGTCCCTAAACAAGCACAAGCCCTCCACGTGGTCAAAACCTAAAAAGGTAGAACTAGCCATTGCAAAGTCTAACCCTCGATAGAAGCCTCCACGTGCCTCATCGGTGTGACTTGAAAGGTAAGACCCAAAAGGAAGGTCCAAAACAAGTGCAGGCTCTCGACATGTCCAGGGTCAAATATAACGTTCACCAAGTAGAAGGGACTAAGCCAAAATATGAGGGAATGAAGAAGCATGCCCTGCGAAAGATGCCCAGTGTCTGATTGACACAACTTCAAGAGTGGAAGGAGGGGGAAAAATATTAAGATGTACAGGGTTGTCATGTCGATCTTGCATGGATAAACTCTTTTAAATATTGTGAGCCTGCATTAAATGCCTAACCCTAGCCTTCAGATAACCATATCTTTGAACTGGGAACTTAGATTTGAGCAAAGGAGGAATTTTTGAAAGCTCTCGACATCTGCTACTCACCTACCATAGTAATGAAATAATATAGTCCACCATTTTTAGGTTGTCAGGTTACTCACCTACCGCCATAATGAAGTACATGCCTCCTTTCTTTCCCAACAAGGAACAACACATGGAGGCATGGGTTTTATAGTAGAACTCATCATGGTTGGAGTAGACATTTTCAATGCATTTTGGGGTGTTAGGAGTAGGTGAATTCAATGCAATCTTGGGGTGGTTGAAGTAGGATTTGATTTTTTTCTCCTTTCTCTCTCTTTCTTCCTATATATTGTAAAGGAGGGGCATTTTTCAAAAGGTTGGTCAATCTTCTCTCCTGCCTCCCTCTCTCTTTCTTCCCTAGGGTTGACTATAGAGTTTAAGCCTCCTCTCTTGGCTTTGTAATGGAATTTTCTTGCCTCTTTCCCACTGATGGTGTATTGTGTGAATTCGTGGAGCAATAAAATATGTTTTGTGATGCATTTTTCCCATTTTTCCTTATTTTATTGTCTCTTCTTTCTTCGCGCTGTAGGGTATGTTGTGCATATTTTTGATGTCTATTGCAGGTTTTGAGAGTCGTTTTTAATGGGTATGAAATGGTGTTCTATGTGAACTTTATCTTTGGTCTATGAAGTATCTTGTCCATCATCTCCATTGCTCTCCTCTCTTGATTTTAGGCAGTTTGATTTGTGATCAACAACCCCTTTTTGTTGGTGCTATCACCTCTGTAGTGTAGGATTTCTTTACTTTCATGCTCTCTCTCTCCCTTTCTCATTGTCATTGTTAAATTAGGAGTAGATAGTCACATTTCCTTCATTAGAATTAGTTTAGCATTAGGATTAGGGATAAGAACTAGCTTTCTCTAGAGTTCTATCTCAAGTAGCAAGTACCACAACTTGGAGATAGTACCTATGTTGTGCAATCACACTGAGAGTATCAACCCATCAAGTTGTATACTTTCAGGGGTGGTGTGATTTTACACTAACATTAACCACGTGCTTAAAATAAGAAATTTTATATAGCTCCACACTTGAATCTCTTGGAAAAAAATTATCTTGCACCCAAGAACCTACAAAACCATTTTATAACATAACATCATATATCATATTTCATAAGAATAACATAACATCATGGATCTAAAATATCATATGGATAATGATCACATAATCAAGGCCATCGAATAAAATCAAACATATAACTAATATGGTTATAAAAACAAACATAGAAGTATATCATGTGCAATGAAATAGAACTAAGTGTGCCACGTGTCTCTGAAAAATATAAGTATAATACATATCGGACTAAGTGTGCCATTCATATAGGACCACATGAATTCGCATAAGGTTGTATACATGGAATATGGAGAATTACAAACTAGGGCACAATGGCATATATATCTATACATGGGTCCTATGAATCTAATCATGAAACATATATTTATACATTGGTCCATGACCTATGGATGTAGTAGATGGAGATGCCACTATGGATTTCATCCATGTGGTCCTAGGCATCTCTAACCTTTCCTGCAACCTAGCCTGCACATTCATAAACATCAAGTTTTTATCTCAACCAAATTTTTAAAATACATTCAAATTTTAGAAACTTATAATTTATAATGCATGTTAAATCTTACCGTAACCTCATAATCCCTATCAATTTTTCTTCGACATGATGCAAGCTCAATGGTAAACTCACAAGGGGTAGGCTACATAAAAATAAATAGTTCAAATTAAATATTTCATGTACAATTTGATATTTTAGATAATTAGTTAGAAAAAATTCCTCCAAAATTTAACAAATTTGAAAAATTGTAATTGTGTTCGTGGATCTACAGACGCTATGGCAACATCTACAACAACCTCCTTAGTTTGCATATAGGGAGGAGTATCTCTAGTAGTCATAACATGTATAGAAAACATGTATATAAACAATAATTGAAAACTATAGTAATGAGTATTAGCATGAGAAGAGGACTGTTAGCAATAAGGCCTAAAACAAAGATTTATGTAAGATTACAAGTGTATGACTGAACCAATAGTCTAAACACCTTATGATAAAGTAGAGAAGGATAATTAGTCCTATTTATTTGCATCAACTCTCAACTTGTATATATGGATGATTTCATAAATTTTGGTTTTCAAGAGTTTCTAGAGGTCATTTAGGGTCTAAGATGTAAGATAGTTTAGTTCAAGAGATCGATAAGTTTGAAATTGTCAATTTCCTCCCAAATAGAAATGTTGAACCTTGGAGGTAGTTTTGACTTGTGTTGCATATATTTTTGTAATATTATATTATAATTGATGTGTTTTATTTATCATAATCCATTTTGAAATTTAGGAGTCTTAATGATGCCTAGGGCCAAAGTTGTTACTGTTAGGCTAGACTAGGTCCTTAATGAACTAATAAAGAGACTAGTTATGTAATGAGAAGGGTCATGGACCAAGAATCAATTGAGATGTATCTTGAGAAGGAATATGTAAACCTCAATGTAATTTTCTAACTCCATCATTTGAATCATCATGAGCAACGATAATTTAGGAGCTCCAAGGAATTTAAAAGTCTGGGTTTTCCATTAATGGTGCAATAGTGACATTGCATATTCTTTTGATTGTGTCTCATAACATAGGTTACAATCATGAAATTATCTAATAAAGGTTTGTAATAGTGACAAGGAAACTGTAGAAATGTTTAAATCCTTTGTATACATGTATTGATGAGTTTTGTTATTAATTGACTGAGTAATTCTTTAGGATTTGTGACAATATACAAGAACTCGAGTTCAATAGATTTTCTTAATTTCTACAAGGAGATTTTAGTGCAGAATCTCAACACCCTCAAATGTCCTTGTTGTGAGTGGTTAATATGGGGCATTTAGTATGATTACATAACATTGGATCATCTCTCAAGATGTGGGACTTACAAACCTGAGATGATCCTCCAGAGAAAGTTGTTTCTTGTTCCTAAACTACCTACCACAAGCTACTATGATCCAGGAAAAGATAAAATATCGTAACCTTACCATTCCAAGGAACAAAAGAGAAAGAGAGAGTGAAAGAAATCCTACACTAAAGTGGTGATACACCACATAAGGAAAGTGGTGAGATACTCTATTGAGGGAGTATGAAGGAGATGGGAAGGTCAAACAGAAGTGACACAAACCCAAATCCAAATCCATGAGCAAAACTCCATAAAGAAAAACACCCTACACCTGCAAATGTGAAATACATTAACAAGGAACAAATTTTAAAGGGAGAGGCACTTGAGAAAACAAAATATTGCAAGGGTTGAAGAAACACCAAAAATACATTTTTATTGCTCTGAAAGGTGCACAGACCATTACATTCTTGCTTAGAGGCACAAATCCGCTTGTCAGGCATAGGAGAAGGTTTTTACTCAAATGGATTTGGGAAATAAATTTTGACAGAGTTTCCCTATGCCTAGAATGTCTCCCCCTCTCAAATGAGAAGTGTTATAATATATAGAAGTTTAGAAAGATGAAAAACACATCGAAAAGAGGAAAATAGACCCTGTTTTGAGAATTCAACCACCCACCATTAATGCCCTACAAATCTACCTATAATCTATCAAATCTACCTCTCCATGTCTACTTTGGCATGTTGGAGAAGGAAGAATAGTGAATCAAATCAAATATGGGTTGTTGAAACAATCAGATCCCATATTCATGGCTTGAAAGATGTTTTCCCATTTTTCACCTACTAAGCCCTACTAAAAATATATTTTATGCTTCCATGGCATAGAGGAGGTCGAGATCTTTCCAATGGTTCCAATTTGTTGGCTTTCGGGCACTAGGTTGAAAGATATGTCTATTTTAATATTTGAATCGGGCACGTACAAAAATTGGTGGAAAACAGTTATCAGAACGGGTTTGTGGGCCTGAAACTCACTTTGTGCCCTTTTACAAAAAAACCAAAAATGCAAAAAAACCCCGTAGCTCAGCAATACCTTTTGGTCAAAAAACCATCCTTGGGCCTGCAGGTCCATATTTTCCATTTGGGTAAAAAATCATCCCAAGGCTCATCGGCCCGCATGTAATTTAGGCTTGACACTTGACTTTTTGGGCATCGGCGGAGACACGTCTCATTTTTATACTTTATGTCTCTTGGAAATAGAGCCAAAAAGTAAAAATTACTCCGGGAGACCTGCCTCCCTGCTTTGACTTAGAATATGGCCACGTGGAGGGTTGATGTGTGTTTAGGGACTGCTTTTGGATTTTGCTTTTGAAGTTGCGTCGAGCTGACAAGTGGCTTCTTCCATAGATTTGCTTTTTTCCTTTATGTTTTTTGTCTAAGGACCCACTTTTAGATTTAGATTTGAAGATGCACCGGGTTGACACGTGGTTTCTTCTATGGCTTTAAGATCATCCAGAGGCTTGGGCCTGAAATTCACTTTGTGCATTATTTACAAAAAATGCAAAAGTTTCAAAAATCCCCATAGGCCCACTGGCCTGCCTTTGGCATAAATCCTTAAAAACTCCCATCGGCCCGTAACTTGCAAAATATGAGGAGTTAGAAGGACTTCTTTATATTTTTGGAAAGGGGAAGAAATTTCCCATTTGATGAAGGTACTTTTAGGAAGCCTTAAGTTCTTAGAATATCTGAAAAATTGGATTGAAGCACTAAAGGAGGGAAAATGGGTGCAATTAACCAAAAATAAGCATGAGCTTATTTTGGATAATTGGAGATAACAACTAAAACTTCTAAGATCTTTTCCTAGGTTTAAATTGAAGGTGTCTAAAAAGTATTGAGATCTGAATAACATCCAAGGTTAAGATAAACATGAAAATGATAACCAAACATAGAGAATTAATAAAATAAATATTCAAAATCCCTAATTTTGAATTCAAGGAAACTTGAGAGCCATTAAGAGATCTAAAAAAGTGTTATAACTAATGAATAAATCTACAGTCATGTTAGAGCATTAGGGAGAAGGGTTTGGCATTCAAAGAGGAATGAAGTGATTGAGACTAGGAATTAGGACTTTGAATTTGTAATTTTCAATCATGAACCATCCCTAATTAATTTTCATGAAGTTTGAGGGTTCAATCAGCCTCTGAGAAAGTGTAGTGCATATTAGTAATCAAATTGGGCTATAGGATACAAAGAGAAAGATACACAAGGTTTGATAATTTGAACATGAAAACATATATTTTTTGTCCAATATTTTAAAAATAAAATTGAGAGATAGTTTATTTTAAGTATTTGAAGGAATTTTTATTGTCTACGAAGGGATTGGGTTGATATCCTTACCAATTTATGTAGATCTGCGTGCACAATCTGGGGCAAGCCCAATTGTGATGAGTAAATTACAAAGTGGTATGATTTAGGAATTAAATTGCTTCAAGAAAATTTATAATTAACTAAAATAAGTTAATGGGTACCTAAACTGACCCTCCCTTCATGTTGAAACTTCCTAAAATAAATTATATTCTTGACAGACTATAAAAGCATGCCTAGTCAAGGGTATTGAACAAGATTACAAAAGAGAGTTAGAGAGAATAATATAAAGAGCATAGTCCTGCATTTTTGTGTACATCATGGCGATGGTGAAGTACAAATAAATAGAGTATTAACATATTGTGGATGGTTTCATTTTATCTCTTTCATGGTTGAACAAAAATGCATTGTATTGAGGGATTGAATGGAAATCTTGGGAAAATAGGAAAAGGTTAAATTCTTGATTCTTTTTCATGAATTTGGGATAATTTAGAGTTTTTCAGTGTGAGAAACATGGTATGAGGATGTACTAGACCCTCTAAGTAGTTTTTACTCTAGATTCTTGCATTTTAAGACAAGTTAAACACATTAGAAATCTTGTTTGATCCCCCATTTCAAACTAAGCAAGAGGTGAAGTTGTAAACATATTGATAAATGATTTTTTTAGTGATATTATAAAATTGTGACTACATCATATTGGTGAATACAACATGTAAAGAGAAACTAACCCACGTAAAAGTCATGTGAGACATGTCAGTAGCCTCTGTGCCCAGAGTAGATGATGACCCAACAGGCTCTTGCATATAAAAGAAAAACATATTAATATGTACATGTATACATGAAAAATTATACATGAACATTAAAAATGTGTATTTAACAATAAAATCACAATCAAATGAAATTTGAAATGTAAGTAACTTGAGACTTATGTCTATAACACACCCAACTATAATAGCTAGCATGCCGATGTCGGATGTGTCCTTCACCAACTCTTACTATTTAAAATAAAAAAATTTAGTTTTTACATGTATGTTCATGACATAATCAAATACATATATATTAAAATCTCAAATGAAATAAACTATTGTATATATATATTAAATTTATTTGAAATATACCTGTGAAATACCAAGATCATTTGCACTAGTTCCAAAAACATCTGCCATCATCTCATCTAGAGAAAATAAATCATGTGATCTAATAAATGATGTCTCACACAAAGGCATACAACAAAAATCCACAGTGGTGTGGTGTGCTAAAACAAGCACCGCCACCAACATCATCAAATGCAATCTAGCCACTATGTTGGGTCAAAGTGTAAGTGAGTTCCCTCAATGCATGTAGTGTATCAATATCCACAACCTCCTTCACTGTAAGAGAGATAAGTTAAGGCAGTGGGGGTTTTGGGGCATGGGGGATCCTAGGTTGACCAATGTGTGCAACTTTTATACTCTGTGCAGAGCCACCTCCTTGCCCATAAAACTCAAAAAAGTAAAAATGATTCAGGACCTCATTAAGTCCTAACTCATAATATAATTTATTATATAAAAAAGAGAGGAACGTCATTGTTGTTTCATGGTGGATAATAAAAAACCATCCACCATGGGTCCCAAAAACAATTCTTGACTCGGTCATCGTGGCACCAATAGATTGGGAACTGGTTACAAGTAGTCGCGGGGGAGAATTTGTTGTTAGGTTAGTAAATAATACACAAATGTGGTCTTTTATGGCTATATGGGATAATTTATCTGCATACAACCGCCTACAATCAGCTCTAAAGGTAGTCCATCTATCTATTTCGTTTGTTGCAGAGTTGACTATGCCAACCAATGTTTGCAATGTGTTGGATAAAGTCATGTGGGATGGATTTGTGGCATGATTTTGTCTTATTATCTGAATAAGGTCCTCAATGGAAATTCTATTTTGTCAGATTCTTCCAACGATATCAAGTTGTGTTCTTGTTTGTTTTGTGGGGATAGAAGGAGCCACATAATGTAGATCTATGTTTGGAGTAGGGTTTTGATAAATGTTTGGAGAGTTTTGAGGAATATTTGTATAGTTTGTAGGATTATGAGCTTTCGAATAACTTACAAAATAAATAAATTGTATACATGAAAAAAAAATTTAATAGCCCATGAAAATAAAATAAAAACTAAAATGGAAGAAATTAGATCAAAATTGAGGGCTTACCTATTTGTCTTGGCAAAGCATCATTGAAAAATTCATGATCCAGAATTACAAAGAGAAATTTGTAGGGAGTATTCAAAGTGCGAGTGCTAAAAGTGGAGGAGAAATCATGGTTCACAAGGGAAAATGGCAGAAAATGAGGGGTCGTGGGTTTGTTATTTTTGCCTCAGAGGACCACGATCATGGTTTATAAATCACAATCAAATTTTTAGGTTAGAAATTCCCAATCCAATAGAAAAAGTATACAATCACGATGACGTGAATTTGGGTTTTTCATGTACACTTTTTTGTCCACCAACTTTTTGCACTTACCCTATGTTGAGGGATTTCTCACAATAATAAGGAAGATAATTGCACACTAAAATTAGCACAAATACATATTTACAGTAAGACAAATAGCATAATCAAGCTTAATAAATTCAAGGAATAAAATTCAGAAGAAAAACTGTTGTAATACACACTACTACAAGTTGTTAGAAAGGAAGTCAACTGATTCTCATTTAAGGGCGATTCTAGAAACAATGCCTTCAATACTCTGTACATCCGAAGTAATCCTTTACGCTTTGTCAATAAACATAATAAATATCAAAGTTATTCACCTAGACTATCCAAAATAATAACTTCACCTAATTCTAGTTAACTTGGAGATCACTCCAAATTTAATTTTACATATGGCATACACACTTTTAGGAATCAATTAAAATAAATAAAAGCTAATGATAGCTTTATGATCTTGAAAAAATCCTCAATCAATTGTATTTGACTCCTTTAATCATGCTTCTTTAGAATGGTATGAGATTTTACATTCTATAAGGTCTATTCTTGGGAAAAATAAAGGTAAAGTTCACCTTTGTATTATCTGTAAAAGTTTATTTTTTTCTCTTAGAACCTTGTATAATTACCATAGTCTCTCCCTTTGACACCTATTTGAATAACTATCATTGGTCACTTTACCTTCTCCAATAAAGAAGATAAAAATCAACCCTTAAAGGGTATACATAATCATTGGATTACTTGGCCCATTTGAGCATAACCTTTCGATCGCCATTAGGTTCGTACTTTTCCCTTCATAACGGATTTGGATTCCAATTTGGCTTTCCTTTTCTCAGAGCTTGTCCTTATGGCACTCTCATGAGCTTCTCACTTCCGTGTGTTTCATTTGCACATCAATCTTTGACACGAAATTATGCCACTTGAATTAAGATCTAAACCTTGTTTCTATGTACATGTTTGAAGTTTGTATGTTTTGTTTCTTGGAATATTTTAGGTCGTTGTTGTATTGTTTATGCCATCTGATGGCTTCATCACTATGCCACCTTATGCTTGTAAAGTTTATTTTCATTGATGCTTCAACCTAGTGTGTAGATCCATGAGAGATTTTCATGGGGATGTTACACATTGTTTATCGCCAAAGTGGTTGCTTTTTTGGACCTCTACAACTTTATTACCTACTTCTCTTGATGATTTTGTAAGTTGGAACTTTTTGTAAATGAATGAAGCTGTATCTACTTTAGAGATAATTTTGATGATGATGACTTTACATTGTTGATTAGCTCACCTGAAGAGATCTTTTCCTTGCAGTTAAATGTTGTAATTTATTTCTTCACTTGTAAAAACACGCCCACATCTAGGATATCATTTCATGTTTCTCTATCTTCTATGCCTTAAGTCATCATTTTATTACTTCTGGAGGTTGTGTCAAAATATTTCCTAGAAGCTTATATTTCTAGTTTTCAATGTGTTTAATCCAGCGTGAGGGCTTGCTTTTGATAGAATCTATGTTCACAAGCCAATGTCAAAGACAACTCCATCTACATTTGATTGCTCCATGCTCTAGAAAGAAAACCTTAAAAAAACCTAAACAGTGAATAGTGTAATCTCTCAAAGAAGAATAATTTCATAACCATATGCATGTAATTTATCATTAAGCCAAATGTTATTGGATTTTTGTTTCTTTTTAGAGCTTTGAATTTCTCATTTCATAAAGAAACTTTTTTCATAGAGTGGTGCAAGCTTGTATGTTAGAATATGAAATTGTTGCTGCACCATTTTACATCTCTGGAAATTTAAAAATGTTAAGGTTTTTTCCATATTTTCAAATTCCTTTTTGCTTCTATAGTTGTGTTACGATTTGTAGTACAGATTGGTTGATTGACTCAAGATTGATAAATCTATTACAACCTGTCCCTTATTGGGAGTGGTATTTTGTAGCTACCTCATGCATTTGAGTATTATTGTTTGGGAGTCTAATAGATAATGATGGAGTTTTTTGTTATATCCTGTTGATCCAAACTTGTAGTTTTCATTCTTTTGAGAACTATAATTTCATGATAAATTTGTATTGATGTAATCTCGACTCGTATCTGGAAAACTAAGTGATGAACTTGTTTTGAAATTTTTGTAACATACCTCTTATTCATTATAGCTCATCTTGTTCTTCAACTCGAAACTACTTTGCAAGATCATAACTGCAATTGGATCTTAATTTTTGTGAATTCTTGTAAGCAACATAGGTAGTTCCTCCTTGTTAAGAGAAAGGAAAATTTTTTCATATGGATGCACTTCTGGTCATTCTGCACTTTGTGACTTTGTAAACTGGAAATGGATGTGCCTTAGATCTGAAAATAAGGCCTCTAAATCTAAGCTGGTTATAAAATAGTTATCTATGGAGAGGTTCTATATATTAAAAATATCCTTCATTACTCAATCTAAAAGCTTGAAATTCACCTCTCTGTTTTACTTGGATGGTTTGTATCATTTCGTTTGGTTTTCCCTACTATTGACCTAGTATTGGCTATACTGAAATCATGATTCTATGTTGAAGCTTGATTTATTTTGTAACCTTTGGCACATTCATAATTCTGAAGCTTTGTTTTCAACTCAAAGTTCCCTTCTTGTCAAATTAAAGATGGTAAGCAATAGCTTGTTTGCATTATCATTTTTTATGTTGTAAGAGAATTGAAATATGTAGATGTAGATGAAATTCCAATTGTAGATTCTATTACTCCCTTAAAAAACAATTTCTGATATGTACTCTTGTTGTAATCATGAATGTAGAAAGTATTTCCTCGGTGGTCTGAATGATTATCTTTCTTGATTTATGTACCGACAAAGTAAGAGAAACAATTAGAAAATAGGTGAAGGCTTAAAACCTTTCTTTTATTGATGATTTCTCTTGTGCCATGATTTTGAAGATGATATTATTCTCTTCAACTCATTTTTGTACATCTAATTTTAAGTTCATTTTTGAAAGTTCATATGTTTAAAGTTGTGAATACAACAATCATCAAATCTGAAACTTTAACGTATTTTTTTCTCTTTTAGGTACAATGACAGCTATTGGAGAGGATAGTGGACAAGAAGAAATGAGGAAAATGAATAATGCAAACTATGGAAATCCATCTAACATGAAATGATGGATTTCCTTCTTTCTTTATTCACATTTTTACATATTTGTACTTTCATTTCTAATCTTGATTTTTGAGTTTTTCCCATGCTTTTGTGGGTTCATTGTACTTTATAATTATGAAATAAATGAAAATTTATTCATGTGATGAGTTATATCTTTATCTCTTTTACATTATTATTTCATTTACATGATGTAAAATGAATTATGTACAACTCATACCAAGAAGAACCTTTCATTTAATCATAATTAATGAACTCAAGATAACTGATAACAAATGAAAAGTGAATAAAGATAAGTTGAAACCTACTTCATCCCTAAAGCGAATTGTCCCTTTTCTAATTCTAGGTTTTCCACCTTAAACCTCATCTATCTTTCCCATATGTATCCAGGTCTTGCATTAGTTCCTGAGGGAGTTGATGCACGATCATGACTAGGATGTGATTGGAAAGACACCTTAGGTAGGAGGTAGAAATTTTAAATATAGAACACCAACAGTTTAATTCCTTTTTATTTTTAGTTAGGTCCATCACATCAATGCCTACCATCTGAAAACTAAGTTTCAAGTTGACCTTTTGCATGGGTGTCAAAAATGTCAACATTTCTCGCAATACTGTGGGATAAAGTTTCCTGTTAGCTTTAAGATTGGTGCGTTTCTTTCATCTAATGGGCATGAAGTCAAATTCCAAACTAAAATATGTCATTTCTGAAGACTGATTCTTCTGGAAAAAAAAATACAGGGAAAATATCTGGTAATCCCGATCATGAGCTTGAAATGCACTTATTGAATTGAAAATTGTAGTGTGTCAAAACACTTATTGAAAGGGAAATCCTAATATAACCTACTATAACCAAATGCAAAGTGAAGATAAACAAATCCTGAAATAGGCAGTGAAAAATAACTTCCATTTCTGAAAAATTGAGACCATAAAGTCATCTTGGAAAATAGCTAACATAATGAAGATGGAAATAAGATATGTACCTTTAATTTATTCAAAAGATCAGTCCAATAGCTGAGAAACACCTCTATCTGGTATGCAAGCTACTCAAAGAGGTTTTGGGGCTGATTCATCATAATATAATATGCTTCTTTGTTCTTTAAAATAGGCACGGATTATGGTACTATTGCAATTCATGAAAACTAGCTAAGTAGTGAATAGGACATTGCCTCCTAACAATTGAAAAATTATTTTTTCTATTTTGCACTTTCTCACTGCCTTCTTCTCCATCTGTGAGCAAGTTTTTCAACTGATTTGAAGGCTTATCTACTTTATAAAATTGTTGTCTGCTTTATCCTTGAAATTTTGAAGCCGGTTTGAGAAATTTTTAGCCTCTTTAAAAAGCCATGCCATGACTATTATGACTAATTAGTTAGTTGTAATGTCAAACTCTTCTCCATTATTCAGTCCACCATGTAGCTTGAATATTCAAGTTCCTCTTCTATACAAAGTTGTTTATCTTGGTTGCTTACATTGTCCTTTGATTTTATGAATGAAACATTGGAACTATTCAACAATGTAGCAATCTCCATGCATGTAACATAATGAGGGTCTTCATATTTAGCTGAATCACCTTGATTATTTTGGAACTGTTCTTTCTTGTTTTCCTCTTCATTGAACATAAAATTTGTTAAGCTGAAAATTTTCTTCTCATACATTAAATATGTTGATTTATTCACGAATTTGACTTACAAATCCTCCTCATTTAAAATTGTTTCTTCCTCTTTTGATGATTTTGGAAGTTCTTATGAATCAAGTAACCATTATGAATATTGTAACTTCATGCACATTGCACTCAGAACATGAAGATTGTTGATCATCTCCCTCATGTGCTTGATCTTCTACAAAATCACACTATGCCCTTTGTGTCGGTTCTTTCTCCAACTTTGGAATATGATCAAAATGAAACTTTGAAACCCATTGAAGAAAATTTTGGAGGAAATCAAACCTAATATTTTCTTTAATTGGTTGTCCCTCTTAGAATTTTTTCATATTTTCACCTTTATGAATGGGTAATATGGATGAATGAGGAGGGGTAGGCTGGTTTTTAGCTTGATCTTGCAAATTTGGGTCAATGGAAGGGGATTCAAACTCTGCATGTGAGGAAGTAGAATTTAGAATAGCAGCACAAAAAAAACTTGGAAACTGATAAATGAGATACATGGGTTGGCAAGGAATATATGTGGGCATTGGATTCTAATACGAAAGGTAAGTGGGAACATAAAATTTATGGGGTTCCTAAACCTAATGCCTATCATTTTTTAATGCTTGCAAAGATAAAGTAAAACAAACCATTTGGGTAATAGATTTTCTCATTATCTCAAGCCTTTGTTGCAGACTATGCAAACTAGATGTAGGACATCCCCATTGAGAGGGTTGCCTAAGAACAAGTAGTTTAGCTTGTAATCTTTACATCTTCTTTGTCAGTACTTGCATGACCTACTCCATTTCCTGATTTCTGCATTCAACTTATTCCTCCTATGTATAATCAACATAACCTTCTGCATAACCTTGGTCTTAGACATCATAATGATTGTCATAATAATAATCATATTCATTGGAAAGGTTCGGGTTATGGGGATATTCATTCTAATAGGGTCATAATATTGATCTGGATGGGAATATG
This sequence comes from Taxus wallichiana var. yunnanensis, assembly GCA_018340775.1. Taxonomy (NCBI): domain Eukaryota; kingdom Viridiplantae; phylum Streptophyta; class Pinopsida; order Cupressales; family Taxaceae; genus Taxus; species Taxus wallichiana. The sequence goes on along the minus strand of CM031235.1, from coordinate 217,907,347 downwards.
GGTAAATTGGTTATTGATATGATGGATACAACTCTTGGATAGAAGAATTCCATTGAGGAATTGATGTCATGACTACATGACCTCATAAAAGATGTGAAAATAGAAAAAGATGTTTGTTTCTCATGAAAATAGGCTTATTAAAACAAAATAACAGATTTGAATTTTTGAAAAATACCTCAAAAGGATATAGCTGAAAAATTGATGTCACCTTGGTGATGAAAAGTGTTGAACTAGTATGAAATCAAATTCATGTAGTTACCAAATAGGTTCTAATTTTGATCTTCAATTTTCTAAGCTCATCAATAATTTTTTTCCTTCCACCAAGCATGCCTAAAAGGAACAATAACCATATCGTACCAAGCCAAAAACACAGATGCTAATAAAACATCACAATCAATAAGATGAAATCAATTCACTAGAATAAATTTACATAAACCTTTGTAAACAAATGACCAGAAATATTATTTATTATTATGGAACTCAATGCAATACATTGAGAATGGTCCTTGCTTAAATAGGAAAGGAATAACAATCTAAGAACAAGTCAAGGACGTAGATCAAGCCATAAAACAAGGAAATAACTAGTCATGAAAGAACTAGTCAAGACCATAGATTTAGGAGAGAACCAAACATCAAGGATCTAGTGTAGTGCCCACTTCCCTTCGACACCATTTTGTTTTGTTGTTTTCAAGACTGATTACTTCACTATGGATTTATTATGGCTTCTTGACTTAGCATGTTAGTAGATATCACAAACATTGGACTGTTATTGTTTTGATCTTTATATGATGCATATGGTTTACTGGTGAACATCTGATGACGGTATTTGTATACTTTTGACTGGGTTATTTATCCTTAATTATGACATGTGATATGTTTAATCATTTTGAGTAGAACTTAATAATTGGACTAATGTGATGATCGTTTTGATATCAATGATATGTGGAATAGAAATGTGCTAGGAAGTGTTAGTGATATCGTACTTGCATAGATGATAGTAAATCAGGTGTTGTTTATTTTAGATTATATTGTATATTTGGCATGAATATTTTAATGCGGCCAACAGCCGAAGGAGGTATTTTTTCGCTCTGCAGTATATTATATTCACAACAATACTGGGGAGTGGAGACCAACCACATCGGAATTCGAGAAGAATCCAGCTAGGGTCACCATGGCAACAAGTAATTGTGTGTGTGTTAGAATTATCTGGTAAAAGGAAAATTTTGACCTAGGGATCATGTGTTGTTTTGTTTTAATGTTTCCCTTTTTATTTTGTTAGTATGGGTTGCTCTTAGTAAGTGAAATTTTACTTATGTTAGTATTCATTTTCCTTGGATTGGGGTTTACCCCTTTGTTAGCCATGGGTGTAGTGGGTTAATTAAGTTAATTTGTAATTGTCCTAAACTAATTAAAAGATGTGACCTAAGAGAGTTCATTTATTAGGATTTGATTTACTTGGGATTTTGTGTGGATTGATGTGTGTTTGAGTTTGAGTGTAGCACACTCTACCCCACATGGGAAACTCGAATTTTGCCTTGGAGGCTAAATTTCAAAGCTTGTGGGACAAGTCAAACTTGTCCCACACCTCTTAAAACCCCATGCCAACCCTACCTATGGGTTGGAAGGCCAAATTTAGGGTCTTTTAGGTGTTTTGGGGGGATAAAAGGGTAAAAATATTAATTGCACTTTCTTTCAAATTTAATTATGTCCTTTGAGGGAGTGGGCTTAGTTGGAGTGTGTAGGTTGTTTGCCTTTCTTTCAACCACTTATTAATGGTGCATTGGAATTTGATGTTGACCTAATGATGTGGAGTGGAGGAAAAAGGAGGTGGCATCCTACTTGGAGCCACATCATCCCTCCCTCTATTTTCTCTATTTATTTGATCCTCTTGTTTGTTTTGGGGGTTGGAAGTTTCATTTTTTTGTCTTGTGTATTTTTGGGAGGAGAGGATTTGGTTCACAAGATTTATTTTCTATAGAAGAGATGATGGAGAATGTTTTTGGAACTGGTGCCATTGATATTGGTCTTTCACAAGTAAATTTTAAATAAATATAAATATATATATATATATATATATATATATATACACACACACACACAATAGTTTAATTCACATTTTTGAGATTTTAATATATATGTATTTGATTGTACGTCATGTACATACATATAAAAAATTAATTTTTTATTTTATTTTAAATAGCAAGAGCGGTGAAGGAAACATCCGGCTTCAACATGCTAGATATTGCGGTTGGACGTGTTTCAAACGTAAGTTTCAAGTTATACAAACTTACATATTTAATTTCATTTGATTGCACTAGATTATTATTATAATGTTTCACATGTATGTTGTACATATTAATATGTTTTTCTTTTATACACATGAGCCTGACGGGTCATCATCTACTTTGGGAACTGAGGCTACTGGCACACCTCACATGAGTTTTACGCAGGTTAGTAAATCTCTTTACACTTTGTTTCTAATTGTGGAAGTTCACGTGGATTACATGCTTCGGACGTCTGTTATGTGGTGCATAGTCATGTAGATTTTTATATTGATTTGTACATTTTTTTTTATAGTTTATGAATGTTAGAGAGACTCCTCCATATATGTAGACTGTGGAGGTTACTATAGATACTGCCATAGCATCTGCAGATCCACTAACTGAGGTATAATTTTTCAAATTTGTTAAATTTTGGAGGTTCATTATTTCTTATTACCTAAATCTACAATATCAAATTTTGTATGTATGTGAAATATTTAATATGAAAATTAATTATTTGTACGTAGCTTACCCTCATGAGTCTCTTGTTGTCCCTGTGATGCGTCAACAACAAATTGATAGGGATCATGACATCACGGTAATATTTCACATGCATTTTAACTAAATTTTACAAGTTTATAAATTTTGAATGTATTTTAAAATTTTGGGTCTTAAAAACTTATTGTTTATGAATGTGCAGGTTAGGTTGCAGGCATGCTTAGAGACACCTAGGACCACACAGATGATATCCCTAGTGGCATCTCCCTCCACTACATCCCTAGGTTGTGGACGTGCAACTTCTAGCAGGGAGAAGAGACGGAAGATGTTTCATGAGTAGATTCATAGTCCACTGGATGTACATATATATATGGGCCATCTGGTCATAGTGAATATGTTTCTTCATATAGTCCATTGTATATATATAGCCTTTTGCGACCGCATGTGTTCCTATATACATTATGAAACACCTAGTGCGAGATGTACACATGTTATGAACTTACATATATTGTCAGAGACGTGCGTCTGGAGCACACTTTGTTTGATTCTTATATATCCATGTGTGTTTGTTTTCATAACGATATTATTGAACTATATGTTTGATTTGATTTCATTACATGTATGATATCCTTCTATGTACATTTTCATAACCATTTAAATTAGTTCTAGATATGTATGTTTGATTTAAAATTAAAAAACCATGTCCCAGAGCACTACATGGTACAATTGTTAAGAAAACCCAGTCCATTAAGAAAAACCATGATAGGTGAACTACAAAAGGGCAATACGTACAATTACTTTTTTTTAAAGCTAACACTCAATCTGTTGCATATCAACTAATGTGAACATTGATATAAATAAGTGAGGTAGAGTTCATCTTGAACTATATGAATATTTGATGTTACTTATGGTGCAACATTGAAGATTTTAAAATTTTCCTGATTTTCAAGTTTTACAATTTTCATATTTATAAAATTGAAGATTACACAGAGGTTTCAATTTTTTTTCTTTGTTATCAAAACTTATTATTTTTAGTAAGGCTCATATGACAATTTAATAATAAATATTTAATCATGGCTTCTTATATTTGGATTGAGATGAAATTTTTCATTAGATTAGGTATTTTCATATGGTTTCGCTTCAAATTTCAAGTGTTTTCGATCTCCGTAAGTGCAAGGATCTAAAAAGGCAAGTTTTTCTCTGAAATTTTAAATGGGATGTTATAAAAATTTAGGGTAGAAATGGAAGCTATTTTTAGATCATCTTCAATGAGTTCATGAGTAGAATTTATGGGTAAAATTATAGGGAAATGGAGCAAAAAAGAAGGAGATATGGGCAAAAATGTGATTTTTGTAATAATAGGGTTTCTTGAAAATTTAGTAGCATAACTAAATACTAGCAGCAATGAAGGAAAAGGAAATATTAAAAGGGATTTTAAAAATGGCTAAGTGTATGTTTATACTCACCTCTTAACATTAACCTAGCTAACTCACCTTCTAATTCATCCTTGACCATTCTGGATTAACCCGGGTTACATGGCATGATAGGGTAGGGTTATAAGCCTTAAGAGACAAAGGGACTTAAAGGGGTGATAATGTGTGAAGGAGTTAAGTATTCACAAGAGGGGAAACATAATCAAGTTGGGATCTTTGAGGAATCATACCTAGTGAGAATGTTACAAGCCTTAAGTGACAAAAGGGAGGGGTAAGTGCACGAAGTTGGCAGACAATTCAGTGGACATAAAAACCTAAAATTCAGGAACCACGATCGCGGTTTATATACCACGATCACGGTTCCTGAATTCCCAGTTCGGTAATTACCAAACCTAAAACGCGATTGTGGTTCTAGAACCGCAAGCGCGGTTATAAACAGTGATCGTGGAACTCTGAGACTAAAATTAGCAGTCCCGTGACTCCTTATTTTCCCCTTTTTTCATTTCAAACAACAATTTTTCCTATACGTTTTTCACTCGAGCTTTGAATACCACCTCAAAATTGCTCATTGGACTTCTAGATAGTGATAGATTCAACCATTTGACCAAGACGAGGAGGTAGCCCCGATTTTAATCATTTTTTTACATTTTAGGTTTTTTTGCATTTTAGGTTATTTTTTTACATTTTCATGGGTTTTTGAAATGTTTGTTTATGTATACAATTTTCTTGTTTTATTAGTTGGTTGGAAAACTCAAAATCATGCAAACCATCAAAACAATCCTCAAAACCCATCGAACATTCCTCAAAACCCTCCGAACATTCGTCAATACCCTCCTCCAAACATTGATGCACCTCCTATGGCTCCTTCCGTCCCCACCGATCCAGTAGCAACACAAGATAATATCATTGGAAGAATATAAGAAAATAAAATTTTCATTGAGAACCTAATTTAGACTATAAGACAAAATCATGCTACAAATCCATCCTGCATGACTTTAGCCAATACATTGCAAACATTGATTGGTGAAGTCGAGTCCACAACCAAATAAATACATAAATGGAATATCTTTAGAGGTGACTGTAGGTGATGGTATGTGGATAAAATATCCCATGCGGTCGTAAAAGACAAAAAAAATGGAAAAGACCTCATTTTTGTATTATTTACCAACCCTATAACCAATGCCCCCTACAGTTACTTGCAAACGGTTCCCAATCCATTAGTGCCACGATGACCAAATCAAAAACAATTTTTGGGACCGATGGTGGATAGTTTTTTATTATCCACCATGCAACAACAATGAGGTTCCTATTTATTTTTTGAAGAAATTAGATTGCAAGTTCAAGCTGAATGAGGTCCCAAATTATTTTGACTTTTCTGACTTTTTTGGTCGAGGAGGTGGCTCTGCACAGAGTGACCTAGTGCATGCATATGTCAACCTAGGATCTCACATGCCTCAAAACCCTCATTGCCTTCAGTTATCCCTCCTAAAGTGAAGGAGGTTGTGGAGATTCATACATTGCATGCATTGAGGGAGCTCACTGACACTCTGACCCAACATAGTGACCAGATTACATCTAGTGGTGTTGGTGGAGGTTCCATTTCTAGTGCACAACACCACTGTGCATCATGTGGTGTAGTATGCAATGCGGGTGAGACATGATTTGCTGGTTCACAGGATTTCTTTTCTATAGATGAGATGTTGGGGTATGTTTTTATAACTGGTGCCACTGATATTGGTCTTTCACAGTAAATTTCAAATAAATATAAATAATATATATATACTGATAGTTTAATTCACATGTTTGAGATATATATATATATATATATATATATATATATATATATATATATATATATATATGATTGTACGTCATGTACATACATGTAAAAAAATAATTTTTATTTTATTTTAAATAGAAAGAGCTAGTGAAGGAAACATCTTGCGTCAACATGCTAGTTACTACAGTTAGGCAAGTTTCAAATGTAAGTTTCAAGTTGTACAACCTTATTTTTTTAATTTCATTTGATTGCACTAGATTATTATTATAATGTTTCATGTATATGTTGTACATAGTAATATGTCTCTCTTTTATACATAGGATCTGGCGGGTCATCATCTTCTTTGAGAACTGAGGCTACTGGCACACCTCACATGAGTTTTACGTAGGTTAGTAAATCTCTTTACACTTTGTTTCTAATTACTACAAGTTCTCATGGATTACATGCTTTGGACCTCTGTTATGTGGTGCACAGTAATGTAGATTTTAATATTGATTTGTACATGTTCTTTGTATAGCTTATGACTAGTAAAGGGACTCCTCCATATATGCAGACTATGGAGGCTACTGTAGATACTGCCATAGCATCTGCAGATCCACTAACTGATGTACTATTTTTCAAGTTTGTTAAATTTTGGAGGTTCATTATTTCTTATTACTTAAATCTACAATATCAAATTTTGTATGTATGTGAAATATTTATTTTGAAAATTAATTATCTGTATGTAGCTTACCCCTCGTGAGTCTATTGTTGTCCCTGTGATGCGTCAACAACAAATTGATAGGGATCATGACATTGTGGTAATATTTCACATGCATTTTAACTAAATTGTACAAGTTTCTAAATTTTGAATGTATTTTAAAATTTTGGGTGTTAAAAAATTGTTGTTTATGAATGTGTAGGTTAGGTTGCAGGTATTCTTAGAGACACCTCGGACCACATGGATGAAATCCGTAGAGGCATCTCTCTCCACTACATCCCTAGGTCGTGGACGTGCTACTTCTAGCAGGCGAAGAGATGGAAGATGTTTCATGAGTAGATTCATAGTCCACTGGATGTACATATATATATATATATATATATGGGCCATCCGGTCCTAGTGAAAATGTTTCTTCATATAGTCTATTATATATATATATATATATATATATATATATATATAGCCTTTTGACCACCGTGGTCCCATATGCACATTATGACACACTTAGTTCAAGATGTACACATACATTATGAACTTATGTATATATTTTCAGAGACATGCATATGGAGCAAACTTTTTTAATTTTTATAATCCATGTGTGTTGGTTTTCATAACGATAAATCTGAACTATATATGTTTGATTTGATTTCATTGCATGTATGATATCCTTCTATGTATGTTTTCATAACCATTTAAATTAGTTCTCTGATATATGTATGTTTGATTTAAATATTTAATCATATCTTCTTGTATTTGGATTGAGATGAAATTTTTCATTAGATTAGGTATTTTCATATGGTTTCCTACTTCAAATTTCAAGTGTTTTCGATCTCTAGAATTGCAAGGATCTAAAAAGGCAAGTTTTTTCTCTGAAATTTTAAATGGGATGCTATAAAAAATTAGGGTACCAATGGAAAATATTTTTAGATCATCTTCAAGGAGTTCATGAGTAGAAGTTACGGGCAAAATTGCAGGGGAAATGGAGCAAAAATGAAGGAGATATGAGCAAAAATGTGATTTTTGCAATAGGGTTTCTTGAAAATTTAGTAGCATAACTAAATACTAGCAGCAATGAAGGAAAATGAAATATTAAAAAGGGATTAAAAAAATGGCTAAGTGTATGTTTATACTCACCTCTTAACATTAACCTAGCTAACTCACCTTCTAACTCATCCTTGACCATTCTGGATTAACCGGGTTACATGGCATGACAGGGTAGGGTTACAAGCCTTAAGTGACAAAGGGAATTAAAGGGGTGATAATGTGAGAAGGGGTTAAATATTCATGAGACGGGGAAACATAATCAAGTTGGGGTGTTGAGGAATTGAATACCTAGTGAGAATGTTACAATCCTGAAGTGACGAAAAAGGAGAGATTTCATGTGGTGGTACATTCTGATCTCCCAAGTTGAAAAGGGTAAAAATTTGACAGTAAGCCTTTATTAGTATTCTTAGGTTCCACCCATCGCATGAAGAATCCTCCTCTAATGAAGAATCAACTCATGTCTTCCTCCATGGAAGATCTTGAATTATGATTCTTTTCCATAGACCATCTTGTTGAATCCGGAAACTACAAATGAAACTTTCTCATCTTCCAAGATGTTCACATGCTCCAATGTGTTGAGTCAATTCTCAGGAATGACATTGATATTTCCACATTGACTAAAATATTTTTCATTTAACTATTCATAGGATTCTAGAGATATAACCTATGATCTCTACAAGGGCTGAACTAAAATATTGACTATTGAAGGAAAGGGTCACAAATATTGTCCCAAACTAATTATTAAAATTTGAATCCTGAAGATTCTTCATGTGGAATTATTCTCCATGAGAGGAGTACCAAGCTCATGCATTCTTGTGCCAAGATCTTCCAAAAATTTTGATCCATTCTCCTCATGGGATTCAAAATCAGAAATAGCTTCTTTTAGAGCATCAAACCTGTAGCTGATGGTATGGGACAAAATGTCATACAAGTTCTCTGAGTCAGATGAAAACACACAAGAGCTCACCAAGGAATGAGAATCAAAATTATTCATCTCACTCGCAAATGGGAGATTATTTTCTCAATGGAATTTCTCTTTCTTGATCTCAACTCTATTCCTATTGATTTTCAAATATATGACCAAGAACAATTTAAACAAAGAGATAATATCAGGAAATAGATCAAGTTCCCTTTTTCAAGGATCATGCTCACCCATGGTCACATGTCCTTCTTTGTAGTATGAATGCTTGATCTTGCTTGATGGACTGGGGGGTTGAAGTTTCAGACGGGATACATTGCTTCAATTTGAGGCAGAGATGATTAATCTCATGCAATCAATGATGGTACTTATGAATAAAAGGTCCTCACACATGTGTTCCCTTAATTGTTTGATGATTTACTTATTTTCCTAATTTTGTGTCTAGTGATCTGTGATGAAGAATCCTATTACAATGCAAAAACAATGAGCATGTAAGCACATAGCTGGGGCAGTAGAGGATGGAGAGAGATCACCACAAAAACATAGCTCAAGAGAGAAAACAAAGCATAGTGATGAAGTAGTTCTAAGAGGCCGAGGCAAGTCCAAAGAGAACAGAGGCAAGTCAAAGAGAACAGGAGAGATGGAAGGTAAACAAGTGACATTGAATGTTTTGAGTCCTAGGAAATAAACTGAGGTGAGGATTGAGAAGTCATGCCACAAGACGTCATGGCACCAAACCGACTGTACTGGCACCTCTGGGTGGCTAAGTGAACACTAGACGAGGTGGTTTTTCGGTGCACGACAAAGTCGTTGCTTCCGGGCTACTTCATTCTGGCGTAGTCCTTTAAGAGCCTTGAGACCAAAATATCGTTCAACTTCGACCGGTGACTACTCAGACTCCATGGCACCTAGAGATGGCTCGTCATATCCAACACCTCAGTGTAGGGACCCTCTAGAAAATCCTCTCTCAATTTTTTCCTTCTCATTTCGGTGCTCTCGCTGCCCTATTGTTTAGAAATGCATGAACTAGTGCAGTTGAAGCAAGTGATTGGTTGTCAAATGCTATATTTTACAAACGGTGGGTCATGGCACCGAACCGACTACCCCAACATGTTTGGGTGGCTAGGTGAATGCTAGAGGAGGTAGTTTTTTGGTGAGTGAAAATTTCGTTGGTTCTGGGCTACTTCATTCAGGCGTAGTCTCTTAAGAGTCCTGAGATGAAAATATCGTTCAACTTCAATAGGTGACTACTCAGACTCTGTGGCACCTAGAGATGAGTCATCTTATCTGACACCTTTGCGTGGGGACCCTCTACAAAATCCTCTCTCTATTTTTTTCCTTCTCATTTTGGTGCTCTCGCTGCCCTATTGTTTGCAAACGTGTGAAATAGTGTAGTTAGAGCCAGTGATTGATTGTCAAACGCTATATTTTGCAAACGGTGGGTCATGGCACCAAAATATTGTGCTCGCACATTTAGGTGGCCAGGTGAACACTAGATGAGGTGGTGTTTTGGTGCGCGACAAGGTTGTTGCTTCCGGGCTACTTCATTTGGGCGTAGTCCCTTAAGAGCCTTGAGACCAAAATATCGTTCAAATTCGACGGGTGACTACTCGGCCTCCGTAGCACTAAGAGATGCTTCTTATGATCTGAAACCTCAGCATAGGGACCCTCTACAAAATCCTCTCTCAGTTTTTTCCTTCTCGTTTCGGTGCTCTCGCTGCCCTATTGTTTGCAAACACGCAAAATAGTGCAGTTAGAGCCAGTGATTGGTTGTCAAATGCTATATTTTGCAAATAGTGGGTCGTGGCACCGAACCAACTATGCCAACACATCTGGGTGGCCAGATGAACACTAGAGGAGGTTGTGTTTTTTTTTGTGCGACAAGGTCATTACTTCCGGGCTACTTCGTTCGGGCGTAGTCCCTTAAGAGCCCTGAGACCAAAATATCGTTCAACTTCAACGGGTGACTACTCAGACTCCATGGCACCTAGAGATGGCTCATCTAATCTAACACCTTAGCGTAGGGACCCTCTAAAATATCCTCTCTCAGTTTTTTCCTTCTCATTTCAGTGCTCTCACTGCCATATTGTTTGGAAACACGTAAAATAGTGCAGTTGAAGCCAGTGATTGGTTGTCAAACGCTATATTTATCAAATGGTGGGTCATGGCACCAAACCGAAAACACTGGCATGTCTGGGTGGCTAGGTGAATTCCAGAGGAGTTTGTTTTTTTGTGCACGACAAGGTCGTTGCTTCCGTCTACTTCATTCGGGCGTAGTCCCTTAAGAGCCCTCAGACCAAAATATCATTCAACTTCAACGGGTGACTACTTGGAATCCGTGGCACCTAGAGATGCCTCGTCTAATCTGACACCTCAAGCATAGGGACCCTCTACAAAATTCTCTCTCAATTTTTTCCTTCTCATTGCGGTGCTCTCGTTACCCTATTGTTTGCAAATGTGCAAAATAGTGCAGTTGGAGCCAGTGATTGGTTGTCAAACTCTATATTTTGCTAACGGTGGGTCGTGGCACTGAACCGACTACGTTGACATGTCTGGGTGGCGAGGTGAATACTAGAGGAGGTGGTGTTTAGGTGCACGACAAGGTCATTGCTTCCGGGCTACTTTGTTCGGGCGTAGTCCCTTAAGAGCCCTGAGACAAAAATATCGTTCAACTTCGATTGGTGACTACTCAGACTCCATGGCACCTAGAGACGTCTCATCTGATCCAACAACTTTGCGTAGGGACCCTCTAAAAAATTATCTCTTGGTTTTTCCTTCTCATTTTGGTGCTCTCGCTACCCTATTGTTTGCAAACACGTGAAATAGTGCAGTTGGAGCCATGTATTGGTTGTCAAACGCTATATTTTGCAAGTGGTGAGTCATGGCACCAAACCAACTGTGTCGAAAAGTCTGGGTGGCTAGGTGATTGCTAGAGGATGTGGTGTTTCGGTGCACGACAAGGTTGTTTCTTCTGAACTACTTCATTCGGACGTAGTCCATTAAGATCCCTGAGACCAAAATATTGTTCAACTTTGACAGGTGACTACTCAGACTCTGTGGCACCTAGAGATTCCTCATCTTATCCGACACCTCGATGTAGGGACCCTCTACAATAGCCTCTCCCAGCTTTTTTTCCTTCTCATTTCGGTACTCTTGGTGCCCTATTGTTTGCAAACGCATGAAATAGTGTAGTTTGAGCTAGTGTAAGGTTTTCGTGGCACCAAACCGACTACACCGATATGTCTGGGTGGCTAGGTGAATGCTAGAGGAGGTGGTGTTTTGGTGTGTGACAAGCTCATTACTTTCAGGATACTTCGTTCGGGCGTAGTCCCTTCAGAGCCCTGAGACCAAAATATCGTTTAACTTCGACGGGTGACCAAAATATCGTTCAAGATTTACAACATTTTCAAACTTTACAACATTTTTAAAATTTACAACTTTTTCAAAATTTAAAACTTTTTAAAAATTTACAATATTATCAAAATTTACAACATTTTCAAAATTTACAACTTTTTCAAAATTTACAACTTTTTCAAACAATGAAAGCTTTTTTTAGCTTCGACAATTTAAAATTCTCTACTAATAGTGTCAAGCACGTGAAGGTGGAAGATTTTCTGGCACCACTAACCTAAACATAAAAGTGTTAGTCAAAGAAATTTAAGTTTCAAATCAAAACCATATACTATCTATATATACGGTATACACAAATTTAAAATAAAATATATTCAAAGTAAAGTCTAGATCTTTAAACTAATATATATATATATATATATATATATATATATATACATATTAAAAAGAAATTATATATAGGACACATGAGCATTGAAAATTCATTCCAATGAACCATCATGATCAGATCTACTCGAATAATGCACAAGATTGCTTCATGATCGACTCTTGAACCTTCCAAAGAATCTTGTTATTAGGCCTTCCTCGATATCAATACAACTGAATATTTTTCGCTAGAACTAGATGTGAATATAAGAGTATTTTCTTGTGTGTCTCAAAGTCTTCAAACACCTAAACAGAGGAGTTTTTTAATGGATACCATCGAATCCAAGTTCCAGTAACTATCACTGACCCTGTAGGATACTCAATATCTTCGCCATCTATAATAGGAGAAGTCAACTTCTTTCCTTCCTCGATTCAAGGACATAAGAAATAGTATGTTCCTTCTTCATTGTCTTTTGTCGCAATCACTTCAAACACATGTCCTACAAAAAACCAAAGGTTGAACAACTCAAATTTAAATTACATATTAAAATTTCAATGGACATAACTCAATACAAAAATAAAATAAATAACCATAAATACCTTGTCGCACCAAAATCAAAATTTAATCAAAGTCCTTGGATGTTGTAACTTCATCTACAGAAACAAGTTGTAATGCTTGTGGAGGTTAATAACTAGGAAGCGGAGTTAGAGGCCTACAAATCCATCCATCCACCCATTCTTGAATCACAAATCCATCCATACAAGATGCACAAAAAGATGTCAACTTTCTTGTCCATATGGCCAACGAAGTAGCATATGAGCTACAAACGAGTGCATATCCTTGGATCCAGTGAGTGTCGTATAATCCTGGTAGTTAGCAATTTGTTGTTCCTTTATCAACAAAAATATCTACAAACTGTGGAATTTTCTTGAGAACCTCAAACCATGTTGTCAGTACACCATTCCACTATGCTCTTTGCATCTTTTAGTTTAACACCATCTTTATACTTCAACTCTTCTCTTGTAAGAGCTCTTTTCACACATGCCCTTACACCGTCATGCTCTCCTTTTCCATGTCTAGCCTCAGTGAAACTCCAAATATCTTGCACACCCATCTTGACGTGCATTCTACTCATCCAATAAAACATTCATGCATTCTTAAACTGAGACGTGCAATTATCTAACCATATATAATGTTGTTTGAAGTGAATGTCCCTATCAGACAAGTTTCCATAAAATAACTGGAAACACCCTTGCACAAATTTAGTAGAATGAGTATGATCATCACTGATATAAAATTGGTACTCTCTTAAAAAATTTGATCATTCTCTGTACTGTTAGGAGAATGTAGAAATGCTATATGCACAAAAATGGCAACTTGTACTGAGTTGTAATATTGCGATTGAACCTCCATTTGTGGTTGCAATGTGTAATTCTCTACAAAATCGACCACTGAAACAATAGTACCAATAGGAAATGTGTCTTTGCATAGCTTGAACTATTCATCCAACTATCGAGCTCTATGTGTATGCCTTGCATACTCATAAACAATTTCATCCTTAAATTTTCTCAAAAATTGGAAAAAAGGGATTTGTTCCATGTAACTAGCTAACATGATTTAGACTTTTTCCATCTCTCGAACTCTTATGCAACTGATTTATATTTATCAAACTCAACTAAAATATTTCTATTGTACCTTCAATTTTCTCATGGATGTAACTTTCTAATTTAGGTAATCCACCGCATATACTACAACTTTCATCTAAACAATCGTGACTATAAAAAAATTGTCTAACTACTTTTTCACAAAATATAGTAGGAATGAAATCCTGGAAGATATTGGTGGAACTTGAACACCACATTCTAATAACAAAGTTTCATAATAAAAATTAGAATGAATACGTAAAAATTTAGCATAAGGCATCGTAAATTTAACATGTTGGCGACAACAACAAATGGTGCGAGTGTGTTTATTTTCACATAGAATGGTTTCAACATTTCAAAAAAATTGACTAATTTTAATTTCAGATTCTATTGTTCAAAGTTATGAAAAAATTGAGTTTGAGTGATATCTAAGAAATGCTTTGGATATGGTTCACGATTAGTAGAACCAACTCTCTATTTTATAACATCTCTTGTATTATGTGAAACTCTAGTGTTATCATGCCAAAATTTAATAACAACTTCTCTTATAACATCAGAATTATTTTTGTCCTTACGTGATGCTCTAGTAGAAAATTCCTAAAAATTGGCATTATTGAGTGATTGAAGGATATTATGTCTTTCAATTACTTTCATTAGATTTTTTTATTAACTTTCAACATTCGAATTGTTTGCGTAATCAAATGTTGTTTTTCTATTGATTCACTTACAACACTAGTTGCAAGTACACAATGCACAATATTACTATCCCTAGTGCGTCTCTTGACACCAAGAGTGTGATATGCATCATGAAGGTTTTCAGCTATTGTAGAGGTTTGACCACATATATAAGATGTTGTCAATCCTAAGGTGTTTAATGTAGGTATCACTTTAATCAATTTCATCAAACTAACAAACAACTTACATCTTTGGGAATCATTTAAAATTATAAAATGATTATCCTAAATTTCAGTGGATTTTCTTCTGATTTGTCATTCGAAAGTTTGTAAGACATTGGTTTAAAATGTTTTCATCAATTTCAATAAAACAATTAGGTTTCTTACGTAAAATTGTAGGACATGTTTTTGTCAAATTTTTCTTGTCTACAGTTTCAACATGAATTTCCTTATTCACATGTTCATTGTCTCCTTCAATTTCAACATTTTCTACATCATGAGTATTTAATTCTTCTTCAACATTGACAGTAAAAACATCTTCATCATGAGTATTTAATTCAACTTCAACATTGACAGTAGAAACATTACCTGGTTCTTCATTGCTTACAATAGTTGGGGTTGAAGATGAACCTCTTCTTGATTCATGAAGTTTCCGCATTCGCTCAGCATTTTGAATTTTTTTGGCTTCTAGTTCGTTTGGTATTTTTTACTTAATGACTTCCTTTTTTGACTTCGTTTTTTGTCTCCCATGATGTTTTGCTTCCGGTGATAAGAAAAACATGCAGAAAAAGACAGAATTTTGTAGTAATTCATACGGTAAGGTCAGAGAGTAAAAATCACATGGTAATTCAGACATTGGGATGTGTGTAAATATGATTTATGAACCATGAGTGTGCTTTATAATCCGTGATCACGGTTTATAAAGCGTGCTCGCATTTTGTGTTAAAAAACCGCAATCACGGTTTATAAACCGCGATCACGGATCTATCTAACGAACTTAAGCCTA
This sequence comes from Taxus wallichiana var. yunnanensis, assembly GCA_018340775.1. Taxonomy (NCBI): domain Eukaryota; kingdom Viridiplantae; phylum Streptophyta; class Pinopsida; order Cupressales; family Taxaceae; genus Taxus; species Taxus wallichiana. The sequence goes on along the minus strand of CM031235.1, from coordinate 217,891,671 downwards.
AGAAAATATTTGTTTTTCCCCAACCAAATCTATGGAAGGTCATTATGAAGTGTAAAACGTCAAAAAACCTCAAATCTGCTCTTCCAAAGACTTGAACCATGCTAAAAAATAGAAAACATTTCACAAAAATGGTGCCCTCGTGTAGGGCAGACTGTTAGCTTCATAGAAATATTGATTTTAAAGTGAATAGAATAAGATAAATATCATTTTATAATTTTTTACTAATAATAGGTCTTTAAGACATTTTTCCCCGTGATTGTTCGTGTCTACGTTTAAGACTATAAATTTTGTTTTGCTTATCAAAATATGATAAAAGTTATACCATCCCAAGCGTGGACAAATTCTATACACGTTAAAAATATATATATTTGATTTTGATATTTTTGATATAGTTTATGAGCAAATGGAAAGCGCTGCATTTTCTAAATATTTTGAGACCACTTTCACGGAAAAAATTATAAAAAAAAATATTGCTCAAAAAAATACAAAATAAAATCCATCCCAAGATAGACAACTACATCTAACGTTTCACCAAAGGAAAAAAGAAACAAGATTTGGTCATCCAAAATGCGGGCAAACGGACTACAATCTTATAAGTTTTTTCAAAAAAAAAAAAACTAAGTCATATAATTTTAAGTGTTTAAATAAGCTAACCTTGTCCGTTTTTTAAAAAAAAATAGTATTTTAGAAACTAGATTCGAATTCTACGATTCATATTTATATAATTTTTTCTAATTTAGAGTGCGCGTATAACTAATAATCCCTACAAGTTGAGATTTCGATGTTTTTTGCAATATGACGTCCACGGATGACCCTATATTTGTCCATCAACTTCCTGCACTTACCCAGGAGACATTTCATGTGGTGGTGCATTCTGATGTCCCAAGTTGAAAAGGATAAAAATTTGATAGTAAGCCCTTATTAGTATTCTTAGGTTCCACCCATCACATGAAGAATCCTCCTCTAATGAATAATCAACTCATGTCTTCCTTTGCGGAAGATCTTGAATGATGAGGCTTTTCCATAGACCATCTTGTTGAGTCTGGAAACTACAAATGAAACTTTCTCATCTTCCAAGATGTTCACATGCTCCAATGTGTTGAGACAATTCTCAGGAATGGATTTGATATTTCCACATTGACTAAAATATTTTTCATAACTCTTCATAGGATATATATATATATATATATATATATATATATATATATATATAACCTATGATTTATACAAGGGCTTCTAAAGTATCACTATTGAAGGAAAGGGTCACAAATATTTTCCTGAATCAATTCTTAAAATTTGAATCCTAAAGATTCTTCGTGTGGAATTATTCCCCCGGAGAGGAGTACCAAGCTCATACATTCTTGTGCCAAGATCTTCCAAAAATTTTGATATATCCTCCTCATGGGATTCAAAATCAGAAATAGCTTCTTTGAGAGCATCAAACCTCTAGCTGATGGTATGGGACAAAATGTCATACAAGTTCTCTCGAGTCGATGAAAACACACAGAGCCCACCAAGGAATGAGGATAAAAATTATTCATCTCACTCGCAAATGGGAGATTATTTTTCCAATGGAATTTATCTTTCTTGTTCTCAACTCTATTCGTATTGATTTTCAAATATATGACCAAGAACAATCTAAACAAAGAGATAATATCAAGAAATAGATCAAGTTCCCTTTTTCAAGGATCATTCTCACCCATGGTCACATGTCCTTATTTGTAGTATGAATGCTTGATCTTGCTTGATGGACTGGGGTTGAAGTTTCGGATGGGAGACATTGCTTCAATTTGAGGAGAGATGATTAATCTCATGCAATCAATGATGGCACTTATGAATAAAAGGTCCTCACACATGTGTTCCCTTAATTGTTTGATGATTTACTTATACTTCTAATTCTGTGTCTAGTAATATGTGATGAAGAATCCTATTACAATGCAAAAACAATGAGCATGTAAGCACATAGCTGGGGCAGTAGAAGATGGAGAGAGATCACCACAACAACATAGCTCAAGAGAGAAAAGTAAGAGAAGTGATGAAGAACCTAAGAGGATAGAGGCAAGTCCAAAAAGAACAAGAGAGATGGAAGGTAAACAAGTGACATTGAATGTTTTGAGTCCTAGGAAATGAACGGAGGTGAGGAGTGAGAAGTCATGCCTCAAGACTTCATGGCACTGAACCAACTACATCGGCACATATGGATGGCTAGGTGAACACTAGAGGAGGTGCAGTTTTGGTGCATGGCAAGGTCATTGCTTCCGGGCTACTTCGTTCGGGCGTAGTCCCTTAAGAGCCCTAAGACCAAAATATCATTCAACTTTGACGGGTGACTACTCGGAGTCCATGGCATCTAGAGACACCTCATCTAATCCGAGTCCTCGGTGTAGGGACCCTCTATAATAGCCTCTCTCTATTTTTTCCTTCTCATGTCGGTGCTCTCGCCATCCTATTATTTGCAAACACGCGAAATAGTGTAGTTTAAGCCAGTGTAAGTTTGTCAAATGCTATATTTTACAAACGCTGGGTCATGGCACCAAATCGACTACACTGACACATCCAAGTGACCAAGTGAATGCTAACGGAGGTGGTTTTTTGGTGCGTGACAAGTTCGTTGCTTCTGGGGTACTTCGTACGAGCATAGTCCCTTAAGAGCCTTGAGACGAAAATATCATTCAACTTCGACGGGTGACTACTCAGACTCCGTGGCACCTAGTGATGCCTCGTCTAATCTGACACCTCAGTGTAGGGACCCTCTATAATAACATCTTTCATTTTTTTCCTTCTCATATCGGTGCTCTCGCTGCCCTATTGTTTGCAAACGCATGAAATAGTGCAGTTTGAGCCAGTGTAAGGTTTTTAAACTCTATATTTTGCAAATAGTGGGTCATGGCACCAAACCGACTATGCCAACACATCTAGGTGGCCATATGAACGCTAGAGGAGTTTGTATTTTAGTGCGCGACAAGGTCATTGCTTCCGGGATACTTCGTTAGGGAGTAGTCCCTTAAGATCTCTGAAAAAATATCGTTCAACTTCGACGGGTGAGTACTCAGACTCTGTGGCACCTAGAGATGCCTCATCTAATCCAACACCTTAATGTAGGGACCCTCTACAATATCCTCTCTTAGTTTTTTCCTACTCATTTGCGTGATATCGCTGCCCTATTGTTTGCAAACACGTAAAATAGTGCGGTTAGAGCAAGTGTAAGGTTGTCAAACATGATATTTTGCAATTGGTGAGTCATGGAACAAAATTGACTATGCCAACATGTTTAGGTGGCTAGGTGAACGCTAAAGGTGGTGGTATTTCAAAGTGCGTAAAAGGTCGTTGCTTGCTTCGGTCTACTTCGTTTGGGCATAGTCCCTTAAGAGCCCCGAGACCAAAATATCGTTTAACTCGATGGGTGACTACTCAGACTCTCTTGCACCTAGAGATGCCTCATTTTATCTGAAACCTCAACATAGGGACCCTCTAGAATAGGCTCTCTCAGTTTTTTTCATTCTAATATCGGTGCTCTCACGCCCTATTGTTTGCAAACGCGTGAAATAGTGCGGTTTAAGCCGATGTAAGGTTCTCAAACGCTATATTTTGCAACGGTGGGTCGTGGCACCAAAATGACTATGCCAACATGTGTGTGGGTGGCTGGCGAATGCTAGATGAGGTGGTGTTTCAATGCATGACAAGGTTTTTACTTACAGGCTACTTCGTTTGGGCATAGTCCCTTAAGAGCACTTGAGACCAAAATATCATTCAACTTCGACGGGTGACTACTTAGACTCCATGGCACCTAGAGATTCCTCATCTGATCTGACACCTTGATGTAGGGACCCTGTACAATATAACCTCTCATTTTTTTCCTTCTCATTTCTGTGCTCTTGCTGCCCTATTGTTTGCAAACACACGAAATAGTGCAGCTAGAGCCAGTGTAAGGTTGTCAAACACTATATTTTGTAAACATTGGGTCTTGACACTGAAATGACTATGCCGAAACGTTCAAGTGGCCAGGTGAACGTTAGAGAAGGTAGTGTTTCGGTGTGCGACAAGGTCATTGCTTGCGGGCTACTTTGTTTGAGCGTAGTCCCTTAAGAGCCCTAAGACGAAAATATTATTCAACTTCGATAGGTGACTACTCGGAGTCTCTGTGGTACCTACTGGATGCCTCGTCTAATCCAACAACTTGGCATAGGGACCCCTACAATAGTCTCTCTTAGTTTTTACTTCTCATTTCCATGATCTCGCTCCCTATTATTTGCAAACACGTGAAATACTGTAGTTAGATCTAGTGTAATGTTGTCAAACGCTATATTTTACAAATGGTGGGTCATGGCACTAAACCAACTATACCCACACATCTGGGTGGCTAGGTGAATGCTAGAGGATGTGGTGTTTTGGTGTGCGACAAGGTCGTTGCTTCTGGGCTACTTTGTTAAGGTGTAATCCCTTAAGAAAATATCGTTCAACTTTGACGGGTGACTACTCGGACTCTGTGGTACCTAGAGATGCCTCGTCTGATCCAAAACCTCCACATAGGGACCCTCTAGAATAGCCTCTCTTAGGTTTTTCCTTCTCATATCGATGCTCTCACTGCCATATTGTTTGCAAATGCGTGAAATAGTGCAGTTTGAGCCAGTGTAAGGGTTTCAAACGCTATATTTTACAAACAGTGGGTCATGGCACCGAACCAACTGTGTCGACACATTTGCATGGCTAGGTGAATGCTAGAGGAGGTGGTGTTTTGGTGCGCGACAAGGTTGTTGCTTCCGGCTATTTTGTTCGGGCGTAGTCCCTTAAGAGCCCTGAGACCAAAATATCGTTTAACTTCGACGGGTAACTACTCGAAGTCCGTGGTACCTAGAGACGACTCATCTGATCCAAAACCTTGGCATAGGGACCCTCTACAATTTCCTCTCTTGGTTTGTTCCTTCTCATATCGGTGCTCTCGCCACCCTATTGTTTGCAAACATGTGATATAGTGTAGTTGGAGCTAGTGTAAGGTTGTCAAATGTTATATTATGTAAATGGTGGGTCATGGCACTTAACCAAATGTGCTGACACGTCTGGGTGGCTAGATAAACACTAGATGAAGTGGTGTTTAGGTGTGCGACAAGGTCGTTGCTTTCAGGCTACTTCGTTCGGGTGTAGTCCCTTAAGAGCCATGAGACCAAAATATCATTCAACTCTGACGGGTTACTACTCAGACTCCGTGGCACCTAGAGACGTCTTGTCTGATCCAACACCTCGGTGTAGGGACCCTCTACAATAGCCTCTCTCAGTTTTTTCGTTCCCAGATCGGTGCACACGTTTAGGTATGGTATTGTAAACACTTGGGGAGGAGTCGTTTTCAAAAATTAAAACTTTTTCAAAATTTACAACATTTTCAAAATTCACAACATTTTCAAAATTTACAACTTTTTGAAAATTGACAACTTTTTCAAAATTTACAAATTTTTCAAAATTTACAACTTTGTTAAAATTTACAACTTTTTCAAAATTTACAACTTTTTCAAATTTTACAACATTTTAAAATTTATAAATTTTCAAAATTTACAACTTTGTCAAAATTTAAAACTTTGTCAAAATTTAAAATATTTTCAAAATTTACAACTTTTTCAAAATTTACAACTTTTTCAAACAATGAAATCTTCTCTTAGCTTCGAGAATTTAAAATTCTCTACTAACAGTGCCAACCAGTGAAGGTGGAAGCTTTTTCGCACCACTAGCCTAAACATAAAAGTGTTAGTCAAATAAATTTAATTTTCAAATCAAAACCATATACTATTGATATATTCAAAATACACAAATTTAAAATAAAATATATTCAAACTTAAATCTAAATCTTTAAACTAACATATATATATATATATATATATATATATATATATATATATATATCAAAGAAATTATATATACCAAACATGAGCATTGTAAATTCATTCCAATGAACCATCGTGGATTGGATCTACTCGAATAGCGAGACAAGATTGCTTCATGATATGACTCTCGAACCTTCCAAAAGAATCTTGTTATTAGGCCTTCCTCGATATCTATACGCTGAATATTTGTCATTAGAACTAGATGTGAATATAAGAGTATTTTCTGTGTGTCTCAAAGTCTTCAAACACTCAAACATAGGAGTTTTTTAATGGATACTGTCGAAGCCAAATTCCAATAACTACCACTAACCCTGTAGGATACTCAATATCTTCACCATCTATAATAGGAGAAGTCAACTTCTTTCTTTCCTCAATGCAACGACATAAGAAATAGTCTGTTCCTTCTTCACTATCTTTTGTCGCAATTATTGCAAACACATGTCCTCTACAAAAAAATAAAGGTTGAACAACTCAAATTTAATTTAGATATTAAAATTTCAATGGACATAACTCAATATGAAAATTAAATAAATAACCATGTAAATACATTGTCACACCAAAATAAAAATTTCATCAAAGTCCTTGGATGTTGCAACTTCATCTGTAGAAACAAGTCGTAATGCTTGTGGAGTTTGATAACTAGGAAGAAGAGTTAGAGGCCTACAAATCCATCCATCCACCCATTCTTGTGAATCACACTCAGAAGTGACAAATTTGATATTTAAGATGCACAAAAACATGTCAACTTTCTTGTCCATACGGCCCACGAGGTAGCGTCGAGCTACAAAATGAGTGCATATCACTAGACCCGGTGAGTATCATACAATCCTCGTAGTTAGCTATTTGTTGTTCCTCTATCAACAAAAAACATCTGCGAACTGTGAAATTTTCTTGAGAACCTTGGGCCATGTTGTCAATACACCATTCCACTATGCTCTTTACATCTTTTGATTTAACACCATCTTTGTACTTCAACTCTTCTCTTTCAAGATCTCTTTTCACACATGCCCCCGCAATGTCATGCTCTCCTTTTCCATGTCTAAGCTCGGTGAAACTCCAAATATGTTGCACACCCATCTTGACATGTATTCGCTCATCCAATTAAACATTCATGCATTCTTAAACCGAGACGTGTAATTATTTGACCATATATAATGTTGTTTTAAGTGGATGTCCCTATCGACAAGTTTCCATAAAATAACTAGAAACACCCTTGCAAAAATTCAGTAGAATGAGTACGATCATCACTGATATAAAATTGGTAGTCTCTTAAAAAAATTTAATCATTCTTTGTACTGTCAGGAGAATGTAGAAATGCTATATGCACAAAAATGACAACTTGTACTGAGTTGTAATATTGCGATTGAACCTCCATTTTTGGTTGCAATGTGTAATTCTCTACAAAATCGACCACTAAAACAATAGTACCAATAGGAAATGTGTCTTTGCATAGCTTGAACTATTCATCCAACCATTGAGCTCTATGTATATGCCTAGCATACTCATAAACAACTTCATCCTTAAATTTTCTCAAAAATTAGAAAATAGGCATTTGTTCTGTAACTAGCTCATACCGTTTAGACTTTTTCCATCTTTCAACTAGCATGCAACTGATTTATATTTATCAAACTCAACTAAATTATGTCCTATTGTACCTTCGATTTTCTCATGGATGTAACTTTCTAATTTAGGTAATCTGTCAAATGTACTATAACTTCCATCTAAACAATTCGACTATAAAAAAATTGTCCATTGCTTCTTTTTCACAAAATATAGTAGGAATGAAATCCCTAGAAGATATTGGTGGAACTTGAACACCACATTCGTAGCGATAACATAGTTTGACTAGCATGCAACTGATTTATATTTATGAATGAAAATTAGAATGAATACGTAAAAATTTAGCATAATGCATCGCAAATTCAACATGTTGCCTACAACAAGTGGTGCGAGCGTAGTTGATTTTCACATATAATGGTTTCCACATTTCAAAAAAACATTGACTAATTTTAATTTCCAGATTCTCTTCTTCAAACTTATGAAAAATTTAGTTTGAGTCATATCTAAGAAATGCTTTGGATGTGGTTCACGATTAGTAGAACCAACTCTCTATTTTATAACATCTCTTGTATTAGGTGAAACTCTAGTGTTATCATGCCAAAATTTAATAACTTCTATTATAACATCAAAATTATTTTTGTCCTTACGTAGTAGTGCTCTAGAAGAAAATGACCAAAAATCATTGTTATTGAGTGATTGAAGGATATTATGTCTTTCAATTACTTTCATTAGAGTTTTTCAATTAACTTGCAACATTCGACTTGTTTGCGTAATCAAACATTATTTTTTTATTGATTCACTTACAACACTAGTAGCAAGTACACGACGCACAATATTACTATCCCTAGTGCATCTCTTGACACCAATAGTGTGATATGCATCATGAAGGTTTTCAACTATTCAGAGAGTCGACCACGTATATTAGATGTTTTCAATCCTAAGGTGTTTAATGTAGGTCTCATTTTAATCAATTTCATCAAATCAACCATCAACTAACATCTTTGGGAATCATTTAAAATTTCAAAATGATTATCCCAAATTTTAGTGGCTTTTTTTCTTATTTGTCATTTAGAAAGTTTGTCAGACATTGGTTTCAAAATGTTTTCATCAATTTCAATAAAAAAGTTAGGTTTCTTACGTAAAATCCTAGGAGGTGTTTTTTTCAGATTTTGCTTGTCTACGGTTTCAACAAAAATTTCCTTATTCACATTTTCATTGGCTCCTTCAATTTCAACATTTGCTACATCATGAGTATTTAATTCTTCTTCAACATTGACAGTAAAAACATCTTCATCACGAGTATTTAATTCAACTTCAACATTGATAGTAGAAACATTACCTGGTTCTTCATTGCTTACAATAGTTGGGGTTGAAGATGAACCTCTTCTTGATTCACGAAGTTTTTGCATTCGCTCAACATTTTGAATTTTGTTGGCCTCTAATTCGTTTGATATTTTTTTATTTAATGACTTCCTTTTTTGACTTCGTTTTTATCTCCCATGATGTTTTGCTTCCGGTGATAAGAAAAAAATGTAAAATAAAACATAATTTCACAGTAATTCATACGGTAAGGTCAGAGAGTAAATATCACATGATAATTTAGACATTGGAATGTGTGTAAATATGATTTATGAACTGCGAGCATGCTTTATAAACTACGATCACGGTTTATAAAGCGCGCTCGAGGTTTGTGTTAAAAAAATTACGATCGCACTTTATAAACCGCGATCGCAGATCTATCTGTCGAACCTAAGCCTCGGGAAATATTTGTTTTTCCCCAACCAAAGCTATGGAAGGTCATTATGAAGTGTAAAAGGACAAAAAACATCAAATCTACTCTTCCAAAGACTTGAACCATGCTAAAAAACTGAAAACATTTCACAAAAATGGTTCCATCGCATAGGGGAGACTGTTCGCTTCGTAGAAATATTGATTTTAAAGTGAATAGAATAAGATAAATATAATTTTATAATTTTTTACTAACAATAGGTCTTTAAGACATTTTTTCCCGTGAATGTTCATGTCTACATTTAAGACTGTAACTTTTGCTTCGCTTATAAAAATGTGATAAAACTTATACCATCCCAAGCGTGGACAAATTCTATACACGTTTAAAATATATATATTTGATTTTGATATTTTTTGATATAGTTATGGCGGGAAAACATAAAGCGCACCGTTTTCTAAATATTTTCAGACCACTTTCACGGAAAAAATCATTAAAAAAGAATATTGCTAAAAAAAATATAAAATAAAATCCATCCCAAGATAGACAACTACATCTAACATTTCACCAAAGGAAAAAAAAAAAAAAAAAACAAGATTTGGTCATCCAAAATGTGGGCAAATGGACTATAATCTTATAAGTTTTTTTCAAAAAAACAAACTAAGTCATATAATTTTAAGTGTTTAATATAGCTAAACTTGTCCGTTTTTTTAAAAAATTAGTATTTTAGAAACTAGATTCTGAATGCTACGATTCATATTTATATAAATTTTTCTAATTTTGAGTGCGCGTATTGCTAATAATCCATACAAGTTGAGATTTCACTTTTTTTTTTGCAATATGACGTCCACGAGATGACCCTATATTTGTCCATCAACTTCTTGCACTTACCCCTCATGGTATTTCCTCCATATTCAAACCTAATTATTGTAGTCAACCACTCATATTGTTTTGAAAAAAGAAGGATGGTTTTGAATGCCAAGAGGATAACTTATGTAGTCCATAAGAAATGGAAACATGGAGGTCCAATGGACCAAGACAAGCGGCCACTCAAGGTTTGGTGACACCAATGAAACAACCATCATTATGCGGTTGGTTGACATAAATACAATAATAAGAAGAAAATAAAATTTCATGTTCCCTTATTAAGATAAAAATCATAAAAGTATAAGTAATGAATGACATAAGGTGAGTTGATAATGAACAATCACCTATTGATATCAATTACATGTCTATGTCTAGAAACAAGATCTTTCTAATATATCATTCTTCCTTTCAAAATGTTCTCTAAAGCAACATATTAACTTAACAAAGCTAAAGGATAATAAGAGAGCAACACAAAAAAATACTTGCAAAAAGTTAACATATTAAAAAAAATAGAACATATCTTATTGCATGACAAACGTTTTCAATACACATGAAAATCAACATTAAAAAAAATGGATTACCAAGGAAACACCATTCCAATGTTATGCACAACAATTCACATGAAGGTATTTGGAGCATAACCCATGTAATCCACGTGGCCAAATACTTTAGTAATATCAAACCCTGATTTCCCCCAACTATCTATCAAGGCACAAACGTTATCCTCTATCTTCCCACAACCTGCATTTTAAATCATGTCAAAAAAACCTGGCGGAGAGGATACATGGCCATCCTTGAATAAGGAGCTAGGTTATAATTTTTAGTATAGGAAAACTGTAATGTGAATATATATTTTTCCAATCAACCCAACTGAAAAGTTCAAAATTTCTATGTGATCCTCTATATAATTCAGTAGTCTACACAGATACTGAGGTTTCAAAGTGCAATCATGCTCCTTGAATGCTTAATTTTTACTAGACAAAATAGTCTTGATGATAGATAGAGTCTTTTACATGTTTAAACCCTACACCCGACACTATTGGACGGGTTTATGTGAGTACAATTTGATCTATAGATATCGAATCTACAAGTTTCTTTCTTCTAAAATAGTACCAGTCCTTGAATAAAAAGTTGTGTCAATAATAAAGGTTTGAAGGCAAATTTTTATTGAAGGAAAAAAAATCACTTCACAAGCACAACCAATCAAAATGGTAAGCCTTCAGATAAAGACGCCATCACAGTTTCTGATTGAGTAGTTGTAATGCCCTGTTCTACGTTGCACGTGTTCATCCTTCGGCGATCGAGTGCTAAGCATGGAATGTCATTGTGCCTTCGTCGATCATTTGTGGGTTTCGCCTTGGTCACAGGGAATAGTCGATCATCTCCCTCTTCATCGTGTTTGTTGGTGTCGTGTTGTCGTTGTCATTCTTTGGCCCTTTTGGCCGCGTACACTTGTTACCTTTTTGTTGAAAAGACCTAGCCTTTAATTCATGCGTGGAGGAAGAACACTTACCACTCATTCTTGTTTAGGCAAGGCGTGTTGGTCTTTCCTTTGGTTTAAATGCCAAGTGGGGGCAGTTGGCCACTAGTCTTTTTCAGCAGACCTCTCAACCACTTTAGACTTGTATCTTTTATGACCTGCCCTAATTTCTTTGACTTCCTGATGCCTTTTTCTGCCACGTCTTGGGGGAAGGAAACCCCTATTTTGGGGAGCCTTTTGTTTGGTTTTAGTCTGGTTTTGCTCGAGCATTCCTGCCCTGGCCGCGTGAGGAGAGTGGACAGAGTCTTTTTTTTTTTGTTTGTCTGTTCCAATGCGCATGCCTTTGCTATGTTCCACTAGCATTTCTGCAAGCCATGACGAAAACGAAAAGGTCTCTATGGAGCTGCATAACCCCTAGACTACACGCAAAGAAGGTGTTAATGTTAATGAAGGTGAGCAGAAACTAAGGGTCCCGGCATGTGAAAGAAGAGCAGGAAAGGGTTTTGGTGAGTGAGGTGTTGATTCAGACTAAGGAGGGCGAGGAGTTGGAAAATATGGAGCTGCGCAGTTCGACTACAGTGGCATTGAAGGCCTACAAGCCTAACTTTGCTTTGACTGAGTAGGAAATGCAGGAGGATGTTCACCGCCTCATTATGAGCGGCTATTTTTTCTTCATGCATGCCTGTTACTGTCGACACCAGAGACGGCGTTCACCTCATCTTTCAGGTTAGGAGCGGGAGTCCAAGGTTTTGGCATGCTGCGCTAGACCAGACTGACCTGCAACAAGAAAATAACCAGGCGGCAGGCATGTGTAGTTTGGTTGAAGCCGTTTGAGTGCTTCCAAACCAGCAGAAGGTCCAGCTATGTTGTTATCTGTGCAGTATCCATGCATCCTCAAATTTGGGATCCTTCTTCAAGACATTTCTGTCAAAATCGATTAAGTGACAGTGAGAGTGTTACCAGAAGAACATGCTTACTTGTCGCGATAATGGGAGGAAACCCAAATACGGAAAAATGTTTACTAAAGTTTGCAGCAAAGTCACCGATTTAGTGTGGGAAATGAACAGGGGAAGGTCATACTGACTTTGCACCTTCTTTGTCGGAGAATGAAAACAAAGATATTCGATAGTGTTGGGCAGATTTCAAGGATGACAAAGGTGATACTGACTTTGGACAAGCTTATTTCTACTGTCATGATCTTGCATGAGGGAGTGCAGGATGCATGTATCTTGATTTGTATGTACGCAAAGACAAGTACCCAGGGTGTGCACATTTTGCAATCAAAGGTGGCAGGTGTTTGTCTGAAACAGAGTATCAACTCCCTGTAGTTGCATTGGTTTGCAATTTCCCTCTTCCAGCAAGATCATCTCAGGCATTGCTAAATCATTGGGAAGTAGAAACACTATTTCATGAGTTCGGCCATGCTATACACTCTCTTCTTTCACGCACGGATTATCAACATTTCTCCGGGACAAGGACTGTACTTGACTTTGCAGAGACACCAGCGAACCTCTTTAAGTACTTTGCTTGGGATTATAGGGTGCTAAAACAATTTGCAAAACATTACTCAACAGGGGATGTGATATCAGAGGAATTGGTCTTATCTATGAACAAAGCAAGAAAATGTTTGCAGCAACAGACTTGCAGCGTCAGGTTACTATAGTTACCTGTACGCAAAATGCTTTGCTGCCAGTTTGTGGCAGAAAGTTTGTCGTGAAGATCCCCTTTCTTTGGAAATAGGTTCAATTCTTAGAAATGATTTTATAAAATATGGTGGTGCCAAGGATCCTTCAATACTATTGAGGGATTTGTTTGGGGAGAGAGTGCTAAAATCATGTCCTAGTCTTTGGTGTAATGCCTAATAAAGATGATCTCCTTCAGAATTAAATCTCTGACATACTTTGATTGGTTTTGCTTAGTCAAGCTTTATGACAGAATGGTGATAAATTCTGAGATTGAAGTGAGCATCTTCAACGAGTCACTAAGTTGGCAGGCATAAAGGGTTCTATTGGAATTATCACACCTTACAAGCTACAGCTGTAATGTTTACACCGAGAGTTTGATGTTGTCCTCAAATCTGATGAAGGAAAAGGTTTAATTGTCATTATGGTAGATGCCTTCAGAGCCAGGAGCGTGATGTAATATTTTTGTCTTGCGTCCAAGCAATGGAAGAGGTAGGAGGGGCGATGTTGAACCAGGAGGAACAGGCATGAGCTGTTTTTCCCTTTTTCCAGCTATTTCTTTTATAATGATTGCATGATTATTGCTTGTTCTCCTGGTAAATGTGTGTTGTTTTTGGTTTTGGGATAGCTTTGCGTGTGAAAATATCAATTGAATTGTTGTGTGGTTGTGGTACGCCTTTCCCGCAAGATTGTAGTTTTTTTTTGGGATAAAGTGTGCGTGGAGTCTTACTGGATACATCTATGTTATGCCTGTAGGAGTAGTTTTGTCCTTTTTCGACCTAGTATTGGACCATCTTCAGCGTGGCAATGAGTTATTGGTTGCTTAAGTTTTGTATTACTTTAATATATAATATATATATATATATATTATAATAATAAATAAATAAAAATATTTACCTCATGAGAAGTTGTGTATTTATTGCCTTTTGATGTTATCGGATCTGGTATTAATTTTGTCTTGGAAATGATATTAGAGACCGGGTTGCTCATCCTTTCCTTTTAAGCAATCTAATTTTGGTATAATCTCATCCCAATTTCATCCCTGGGAGGTCGACTACAAGGTTGGAACATTGTAAATTTCTATTTCCTTTTAGAAGCTTTAACAAAGCTGTATATTATGCTTGTCGGACGTGACTCAAGCTATGACTAGATAGTGGGTTTTCGACGCCATCTTATGCAAACATGTTTTTGGCCAAATCTATCTTGCTTACCTAGCTTATGATGACCTTAAAATTTTTAGTACCACTCGGCCAAGGGATATCCTCGTCGAGTCCTACATTTGTATTACCTCCCTAAGCGGGTCTTATGAAAGGTCCACCGACTTCTTTGTGATGGAAAATTTGAGGGTTTGTTATAAGGAAAACCTTACTCAAACCTTGGGAGAAAGTAATTAAAGTATTCAAGGGATTCTCATTTTGTCACGTGGGATACCCTATGCACTGACGAATCTGTGTAAGTTTACTTAATTATTTTTATTATTATAAGAAAATCCTTTCCTTGTCGAACGCCCCCACGGTAGTGAGTGCAAGAACAATGTTTTACCCCTTCCGAGAAACAAACAATGAAGTATATGTCGGATGTGGTGAACATGGAACTAAGTACGAGGCTTGACGTGCTCTCGGGGACTGTGAAAGGTAAATTACATTTACCCCAAAGCAACAATTTTTATGAGACATTTCTTCGTTATATCAGTAAGTAAGTTAATAGTGTATAACATTGAAATATTTTATTATGTTGGGAATGAAGGGTTTTTTTTGAGGGATGTGCGGAGTTGACACTTGCGGCTTAAGAGTGCTTTCAAAGTTTCAACTTATCATAGGTGGACGTTGTTTAACCTTGAATATATATAAATAAATATTGGGTATAACAATCAAAAACGTTAGCTACATTCCTTAAGGTGTACGCATGTGCAATGCATTCCTTTTTACATGATCTTTGAATTGGGTCCTTGAGTGGCCATAACCCCCCCATAGGCTGTATGAGTTTTAGTGGACTTGTGTGGCATTCTTGGTCTGAGTAGGGATGTTCGGAATAATAAAACTTGTTACCTTTTTTTGACATTATCAGGAGAATTTACTATTCCTTATCAGGTGGTTGTTGTACGATTCCTTTATTCTGTTTTGTGAATGTGAAGCTACTATCTCTATTTTACTTAAGGAAAATAAAAAGGTGTATTATGTGGGAAATTTGTTATAGTTTAGAATGTATGGTGTAAGAGTAAGCTTGGATAGAAAATGCACAATTTTGGCTTTCATATGTCATGCAGTGTGCCTTTTGTTAACTAGATATCTATTTTGTTTACATTCATACAAATTACTTTTGCTTATGCCCTGGGAATGGAAATCATGCACTAGTCATTCAATTAATTTTGATGAAATATCTGGGAAAGAGGGAATGCATGCTCATGCCAGTTCTTTTGAACTGACAAAAGCTAACATGTTTTTACAGGTTGTTTTCCGAGCTCAAGTATGAAAGAAGTGGTTGTTGTAGTTGCATAGATGATATCCACTTTGGTGCTCGTACGTTGTTTTTTTTTATGGTTATACTATTGATAACATCTAGTGGAAAATTTTTAGAAGAGGATCAATGTCTTAGTAATTTTGTATCGTGGATTATGTCGTCTTAACTTTAGAACCTTGAATTGTCTGTCTATCTTGGAAAATATAAGAAAATTTGTTTACCACTTGTTGAGTGACCTCAGTGGATTATCGGTATTCTAAGAGTTGATGTAACCTTCTTTTTCATTTTCGTAAAAGAATATTGTTAAACTTTATCCCTGCGATTAAATGTTGAGTTAGATCTTTCTAATACTTAGTCATAGTGTGTTATAAGTAAAATAAGATGAATTGTATAAATCATATCTTGATCCTCCTTGAAAACTTAAGCTAAGAATTACAAGATGTCCTTTCAAAATAAATAACCCTCAAGAATATCTCATTGTAGTTGGCCCTATTTGTTAGAGTGTTCTGTGGTTGGACTTCTGTGTTGTCATGTCTAAAAGAAAAGTAAATTGTCCTTGATAGGTGTGAACGCTTCCATGCTGCCTTCATGGCCATCCTTGTATCAAGTTGTTCATAGTGTTAGTTGTATCCTTGGTGACGACATGTTGCGTCATGTTATGTGTCAAGCAAGTCAAAAAAATTTTTATCCTCTCTCTTACTGTGTTGTTCTCGTGTGTGATTAGTTGGGTTGTTACAGTAGTTTACAATAACAAACCAGTAAATTTACATTTCATAACTACTTGGATACTACACAGTATTACAAAAACCCATTTAAACAAATATTAAGCAAAAAAATCGATAAGAGGGAATTAAGGCCCATGTAAAATACCATTTCGGAAAACAAAACCAGAGAGGATTTTGTTTTAGAAGATTTATAATACTAGCAAATGTTAAAGTGGGTAATGCTCAACATGCCTGAACCACACTTCCCACTCGCACATGTGTACAACAACCCATGGTGAAAATTCCTCTCCTCTTTGCTTGTTGTGCACTTCAACTTCACTCTAGGTTTCCCTTAAAAGGCATAGCTAGAGAGGAAGCGGTACAACCATGGAGGATGGCTCTGCATCTACTAACGCATTTGCCTAGAGTTTGAATGTAGTGGAAAACAAAACAAAACTGAAATCCCTCCACAAAGCAGATCACGTGGCGGATTTACTAGATTTGGGCATTTCCTACCCAACAATTTGTGAGTCCAGGGCATGTCAAAACAAAGCCATAAGGGAGGAAGATGGACAACATCTAATGAGGCGTGTGCGGAGCCAACAACAAAAAAAAACATAGCAGAGATAATTAATAAGCATCAATTACAATGTATATGCGGCCAACATCAAATTGGCATTTAGTCAACAACACAAGTGCCAAACACATTTTCCATCATGAAAATAAATAAGTAAAGAAGTGGCAAGTGGCCATTAGCTCCACCCACACACCCACTTGCCAAAGAAAAAAACATTAATTTTATTAAATAAGGAGCATTCAAGGATGGGAGCTGGTGGAAGGGGTAAAAATTTATAACATTACTTTAAGCATGTGAGAAAACAAAACTAGCGCCAGCAGAGAAGTAATGGGTAATGGTCGGTTTTGGGATTAAAGAACTTAAAATTAAATTTTCTATTAAAAGAGGCATTATATTATAAGCAAAGGAAAAATTTATATACCGTTTCAACATCCATTGTTATGTTACCCGAGACTCTAATTGTTTTATTCTTCTTGATCACAAAATAGTTATTAACGTAGACAATGTATATGCCATCCCTCTCATATAATTTCCACTTATTTACAATTGCTGATCAATACCATGGGGTTAAACTTTTGTCACTTTCAAATCTTCATCATTACTTGTCTCACTCCTTTTCTTGGGCACTACACATTTTAAAATGGTATTTACAATGAAAGAAAATAAGGAATAGACTAGTATATTCTCAAGAATAATAATGCCAATCTATATATCCAAAATTTAAATAGCTGAAAACCGAAGTGTGCATTTTTTAATGCAACCTTATATCAATTTCTTGTATTTATAATGTAAATGGTGTAATCTTATTAAATTAAATATTAAACTGTGAATCTTATTAAGTTAAGTATATTTGAGATCATATTTTAAACCACATAATGAGTGATGACCCGCCTCTAGTAGGCA
This sequence comes from Taxus wallichiana var. yunnanensis, assembly GCA_018340775.1. Classification (NCBI taxonomy): domain Eukaryota; kingdom Viridiplantae; phylum Streptophyta; class Pinopsida; order Cupressales; family Taxaceae; genus Taxus; species Taxus wallichiana. The sequence goes on along the minus strand of CM031235.1, from coordinate 217,873,839 downwards.
TATTGGAGCACCCACCCGCAATGATAAACGCACTGCACCATAATTAAAATAAATAAATATTGACTTATATTGAAGAAAAACAATATGTAAGATAGATCTGAAAAAACATTCTGCATGTATATGTAATTTTTATTTTCCAAAGAAGGTGATAGTGTCAATTTTATTTTTGTTGATTCAATGCTTTTCACAATTAATATTTCCATTCTTCCATAGTGGAATACATTTGATCTAGTTTCTTACTCCAATTTTATTTCACTAACAGATGCGTTTACATTGGCAGATCTCAGTGTTCATAGATGAGCAGGCTTTCCTTAGTAGCTATTATGCAATTTTTATTGATCTAAAATTAATAAGAGGACATGAAGGTAATATTAAACTTAAAGCTAAGAGTCTGTCCAGTCTTGTGTAGAAAATCAAGGAGGGCATATCCACGAGCATATCTAAATCGTCCAGTTCCTCCAACAACAGATAACTCTCTGCGGCAGACTAAATCGATTTGTCCCCTGTATCTCGAGGCTGCTGCCATTGTATTTCCCAGTCTGAAAGATAATGGAAGAAAGCATATGAAAGCTAGTGTTTTTGGGATCTGGTCGGGCTTCAAATCCTTGCATTCTTCCCAAAACTTTTGAGGACAAATGAGGTCCTTCCGTAACAACGTGATCTATAACGTTTACCGTTCCGAAGGCCAACAGTCCAGAAGACGTTCCGTTCACTCCGGCAACTGTTTGTATGGTAGCATCGACTCCACTCAGAGTCTCTTGCAGGTATAACACCATGTTAATTTTGCTTGCAGCAGCCAAATTAGAAGAAGAAGAAGACGGCATTAGAAAAATTAAGGCAAGGAATAAGGTAAACGGAGATTTAGAACCCATATCCATGGTAAATATAAGTGGTCTTTCAGTCTTAATAATTAAGGCGTGAAAGTGAAGAGAGAGGAAAGAGTTTAGTGACATTCCTAATATCCAAACGAGTATATATAAGCATTGCGGCGGATACAGATTGAACTTCCTATTTTTCTGCGATGAAAAAATCAACGGTACTCTTCTAGTCACGAAACGTTTTGTTTACTAAGAATTTAGACTGTGCTGCACGAGAAGACTTATATAGGTAACAACCTAATGTGTCAAAATTCTTGGCCAGGTAACAAAAATACTTTTTACCTCGTGCATGAGAGATATAAGACTCTTCCATTGGAGAAACCCTATGTATGAATGACGTCAATATAATCTAGAATTCAATCGTAGGCTTCGAGTCAGAACACGTGAAAGATTTCCTAAAAATTTAGTTTTGTTTACAAAACAAAATTTGACTTTTATCTTTTCGGGGAATAAAATAACCTTGTGTGGAAACAGGCCCAGCCTTGAATTCTCATGCGTGTGATTCAAGAGGTCTGGTTTTTCCCAGTGCGGCGGATGGGGGTGCATCGTCCCATTTACGCAAGAAATTAAAGAAAAAAGAATCTTGGTTCAACTCTGTCGCCAAACGTTTATACTTTTAGGAAACAGCGTGCAAAGAAAAACCCATAATAGTGAAAAGGCAGTCATGTTTGCGGCATTGCAACTAGGATGTTTTTGAGCGAGGTGTTGAATAGTATTGTCATGTTCACACACAAAAGAATCTATTTATTATATATGTTTGTAAGGTTAATTAATCAATAGACACTTTATCATTTTTTAGGGTGTCTTTTCATTCGTATATATGTTGATTATTTTAGTTTATAAATTATGTGATGTTTAGGTTGAGCGTGTTCACTATGCTTGACATAATCAATAATGGAATGTGATGTGGGAAGATTTGGCTCACTTGACCTTGACCACCGCTTTTAGTGGTCTAGGTCGTGGGTTCAAATCTAGTGATTAACCTGCTATATGTATTAAGGGGTTTTGTGTATGCTACTTCAAATGAGGTTGATCGGTGGTTGTTGCATTGTGTTAGATCCTCTCTCCTCAAAGTTTTGAGTTGTTGCATATTCCCCGATTCCTCCGAATTACAAAAAAATACACTTCTTTTTATGAGCAATGTGTTATGTGTAATAATACAATGAATTATATTTCTCATAATCTTAATAAAAGCTCTCGTTATACATCCACAGAGGAATAAGTATTTCATACTACAACAAGGGGGTGTTTTGGGATAATATTTCACCAAATTGTCTCAAATTGAGACAATTATTTTTGTATTGTCTCAACGTGTCTCTAATTAATGTCTCAAACAATTGTTTCTCTAAGGACAATATAAAGTACTACTTGTTTTTACTCTTCAAAGAAAATATTATTTTGTCTCTCTAGAAACAATATAGAATAATTATTATTTTTCTTATCCAAACAAAATATCATTTTTATCTCTCTAGAGACAATGTGTCTTTAATACACTCTATCATTTCTCTAGAGAAAATATGAATTTGATGAACACAAAATCAAATAGATAAAATTTTAATTAGAAAATAATGGAAACTGATATAATAAAGGTACATTCATTTTTTATAACTAAAAAGGGGTTCTTATTTTTGGCCATAATCCTTACTATTTCGAAAGAAAACACTAATTCTAATATATATATATAATATGAAAATAGAAGAAATGATGAGGGAGAATGATAGTGTGGAGAAGAAGGGCATAATCTTACAATGTGGTATCCCATCCATCTACCATTAAATATTGTACTTCAAATTTTCCCATCATGATATAACCTTTTAAGAAAACCTTATCCTTATATGGACTTTTCTAACATTGATACTATAGTAGAACTAGGCTTTAATGTTTTAGAAGAATCTTGCTTGGATAGTTCATTTGATGAAAATTTTGCGAAGATAAGTTTAACATCCCAAACAATGTATCTCTACAAATTAGAAAATAAAGCTAAGCTAAATAATAATGATTGAAATTCAAAGAGGGACAACACACAACTTTAGCCAACTTAACCCAATATGATAAGCTTAGCACTGTTTACATACAAAATGCATGTTTGTAGATTTTTTATTGAGGTGTGCACTCAATTAGGCATTAGGTTTACATAGATTGTCATCATCTCTGCTCATACTTCAAAGGAAGCATATCGTTGGTTGAAAATTATGAGTAAGCATACAACCATACTAGTGGTCACCTTCAACTAAGCAACTACGAGTGAGGGACATCCACATCGTCAAAGTAACCCAAGGCACGATCTTGGTCTCACCCGTTTCGACTCTCCATGTCGGGTATCTCCATGCCTTGCACTACACAAGACTTGATCTCTAAAGAGCTCTATAAGATCCAATATCATCACCAATGGACTAAGGGATGTTCGATCATGTTTATATATTCAATCCTTTGATGATGAAAAATTTGTTGTAAAGTTATTCCATGAATGTTTGGCTTTATAAAATTTCACAAGGTTGTTGCCAAATTTATCTATCAAAATGGAATATATATAACACATTTATCTTAGAAATACCATGAAATGTTATCTATTTCTAAAACATTGGGAAGTTTAACTCCCTTAATCTTATTGGGAAATAGAACCGACATTATCTTATAATAAATGAAAGGAAAAATATCATGTGTATCTACTCTATAAATATTATTATTTGGAATTTGGACAATGTTGTTATAGGTGGTAGACCAGTAGAAAGAGCTTCCAAGACTATATATGTAGTAGAAGTAGGAGCTTATAATGTAGTACTTGAGTAGATGGTTTAAATCTAGTGATTTAACCCCAACATGTATCAAGGGCTCAGTGTATGCTACTCCAAATGAGGTCGATTGGTGGCACTCACATTGTGTTTAAGCCTTAGGCTTCAAGCTTTGATTTCTTGGGTATTCACTTATTCCATTGGATTACAAAAATACGTCTATCTATGAGCAATGTGTTGTGTGAAATAATACAATGAATTATATTGCTCATAATTTTAATAAGATCTCTCATTATACATAGACAGGTTGCATAAGAAGCCCCAATAAAAATAAGGGGGTATTTTGAGACAATACTTTACCAAATTATCTCAAATTACTACACTTTTTTATTTTCTCAAAGTTTCTCTAATTAATGTCCGAAACAATTGTTTCGTAGGGAAAATATAAAATACTACTTGTTTTTAATTTTTAGATAAAAGATCATTTTGTCTCTCTAGAGACAATATCGAATAATAAATTTTTTTCTATCTAGAGACAATGTGTCTTTAATACACTCTATCATATCTTTAGAGAAAATATGAATTTTATGAACACAAAACATTAAAATGATAAGATTTTAATAAGAAAATAATGGAAATTGATATAATGAAGGTACATTCATTTTCTTATAACTAAAGAAGGGATTTTATTTGTGGCCCTCATTCTTACTATTTCAAAATAAAACACTAATTACATATGTATCTTTACATACAATTTTTTTGATAATTGGTAAGTGGAGAGTTTTTCCAGGGCCCGAGATCCCAAATAAAGCCTTACACATAACAAAAATCCACAAGAAACTGCTGCCCAACAACAAGTGAAACAACTAGGTAGGAGAAATGGTTTTCTTTTAACTTTATTTTTATTTCTAAGAACAATTTTACAACCTTGAAAAAAACATCAAAAGGTGAATTAACCTCAATAGCATCAATTAGCTACTCTATAATATTTTTTAAAGGAAAGAGAGGAACATTTTCCTTAAGCGATTTTCCGAGAGATTAATTAATCGTTGTTGCTCATCTAGATTTCCACATTGAATTTTCCTGCTCTTCAACATGAATATCTCTAAGTGGTATCACAAGATCAATAATAGGTGTTTGGTATAATCTCCTCCTCGGATGAACTCTCTATTTTTTCATTTATTATCGTATGACATGGGAGAGAATCTATCCACTAAGTAGATCTCACATGTTTCCTTTTCTCAAGGTGAAATTCAACAGCTACATGACCCAAAGGAAACAATATTATACATCCGAAGGGTAACCCTTTATAATCTTGGGGTTGAAACAAAATTTTGTTTTAGACTTTAAGGTCGATCTTTCTAGAAAGATATTTGGTTTTAGGTTGTGTGCATTTAGCAAGAGGAATCATCGTCAACATTAATGATTTTCCGAAGGTGTTACCTATGGAGACTAAACATTTAGTCACCCAAAATGGAAGAGAAAAATGTTGCAATCTAACCCAAATTAGTTTGGTTGAGAAAGATTCGGTGAGATGGTTAAAAGAAGGGAACGAGGGTTTCACAATCACATAGTGTGGTTTTCATATCGAAATGGTTTCAAATATGGTATTCCTATCACAAAGCTCGGTGAAAAATACAATAAATATACCTTTAGCCAAATGATAAATATCTACCTATCCTTCAAGTAAGGGCATATAACATTTTGATATCCTGCATGTAGATCCGATGAACGTGGGCCACCATCCATGACTATTCATATATTTACATACAATTACTTCAAAGAAAATATGAAAATAGAGGAAATGATAGTGTAGAGAGGAAGGGTATGATCTTGCATTTTGGTATGCCTACATCTACCATTAAATCCTGTAATCCAAAGTGTCCTATCATGATATAGAATTTTAAGAAAAGCATCTCTTTATATGGATTTTCTAGCATTGATACCATAGTAGAACTATAATTTAATATTTTAGAAGATTCTTTCTTAGGTAGTCCACTTGATGAACTTTTTTCAAAGATAATTTTAACATCCTCAACAAGGTAACTATTATCCCAATTTTTCCCCGGAAAAATTGACCAAACAAGACCATGCACGGAAGAAATCTAAGGGTCGGCTTTGTCCTACAAGCTCACATTCATGTCCAAAAATGAAGGGTTACAGGAGGGACTCTACAATGGAGGAGCACAGTCGACGAAGCACCAAACAACATCAAAGGAGGCCAGAGGCTCATAAGTGGAAAATGGGGAAAGGCTCAAAGTTTTTGGACTTAGCCGCATACAAGTCGACTCGGGGCCAAAATTCAGACTCGTGGAAGGTGCCACGCGTCAACTTAGCACAATTCCAAAAGGGAACATCAAAATGGAGACCCCAAATGTGCGCGGAGCTTCCACGTGTCCCAGGTTCGAAAAGGGAAAGAGTCGGCCATTGAAAAGTCCAAACGAGTGGAAAGAACCACGTGTCAGCTCAACATAATTTTAAAGTGAGAGCCGAAGATGAAGACTCAAACTGGTGACTGGTCTCAATGTCGTAAGGGTCTAACATAAGTCAAATGGGTAGTAGGCCCGAATCACATAAGTATAATAAGGGAAAGCGGATGGCGCCACATGCCTCAACGATGCATCTCCAAAGGTCAAGCCCGAATAGAAGTCCCCAACAAGCACCAATATGCCACGTATTTGGGATCTAAAAGGGGGTCTCATTGGCCATTGAATAGTCACAAACTCACGGAGGGTGCCATGTGGCTTAATGACACAAATTCAAAATGTGCGCCTAAAAGCCGGTCCCAAATAAGTGCAAACCTTCCACATGTCCGAGAATCCGACAAGGCGGTGTTCACTAGAGGCCTTGAATCGGCTAAGTATAAGAGAGTTAGCGGAAGCCTCCATGTGTTAACTCAGAACAACTTTAGAAGTGAAATACAAAGTGGGTTCCCAAATGAGTGCTAACCCTCCTCATGGTCAGAGCCTCAAAAAGTTGAATCAATTGTTGAAAAGTCACATACCCTTGGAGGGTGTCACATGCCTCATTGGCACAATTCCAAGGGCAGGATCCCAAGTGGGTTTCCAAATGAGTGCGGGCTCACCATGTGGTCAGAGTCAAAATTGGAGAAAAATATGGCCATTTAATCGACTAAGTATAGAAGGACCAGTGGAGGCCTCCATGTGTCTCATCCACACAACTTCAAAACTAAAATCCGGAGGTAGTCTCCCAATACGCGATGAGCCTCCAAGTGTCAAGGGTCAGACATATGTCCGCGCCAAACAAAAGGGACTTAGCTGAAAACACAAAGAAATAAAGCAAAGCTGCAGAAGGAGCCACGTGTCTCTTTGAAACAATGTTAAAGGAAAAATCCAAAAGTGGTCCCCAAACATGCGCCATCTCTACACTTGGCCATGTTTCGGGTTAATGTGGGAATGTAGGCCTTGGAAATAGTTTTTGCCAAAAGTGGGCCAACGAGCACTGGGAAGACTTTTGACAAAGTGAAAAATATGGGCTAGTGGGCACAGGGATGATTTTCAAAGCAAATGTAAAGTTGTGGGGCCATGGAGGAATTTTTACCAAGTGTAAGTGTGAGTTGGTGGAGTCTCCGGGGCATTTTGAAACTTTTGCACTTTTCACAAAATGGTGCGGTTCAAGTGCGCGCCTTTGAGCCCGAGGACGTTTGGTCACCAAATGCAAAAAGTGAATTTTGAGGCTGTGGGAGAATTTTATAATTTTGCATTTTTCATAAAAGGCACAAAGTGAGACACGCAGAGGCCTCGTGCTCATTTGGAAACTGCCCCAAGATTTTATCCTTTAAGTTACATGGATGAAGCATGTGGAGGTCTTTGCCATTCCTTTACTTTTCAATTGCTTACTCTTCCTTTCGGACCCTAGGACACGTGGAAGGATGGCGCTCATCTATGGAGCCTCTTTTGGATCTTCCCCTTGAAAGAGCGCCAAAGAGCCACGTGGAGCCTTCCGTTGCATTTCCTTATACTTAGCTGATTCGGGATCCAAGTGAACACTACTTTCCTTATCCCTTTGGTGAGTTAAAGGGGCCCACCATATATAATTCTATAAAACCTCCTTACAGGTGGGACCCTCATAGCTAGTTTCCCTAAAATGTGATGGTGGGACATGTGGCATCATCTGCGGACTGCTCCTCAATCTCCCTATTTTCTAGAGGGTCCTTATGTCTGACCCTGGACACATGGAGGTTTAGCACACATTTGGGACCTGCTTCCAAAATTTACCTTTTAAATTTGTGCGGAGACCTCCGTCCTCCCTTCTATACTTAGTCGATTTAAGTGGCCGACTTTGTGCCTTTTTTACTTTTGGACACGTGGAAACTCCACGATAACTTGAGACTGGCCCTTGGGCTGCCCCTTTTGAATTTACGTCGTTGAGGCACGTGGCACCCTCCATTGACCCTCCCCCATCTTGACTTTTCAAATGTTGAATCTGTCCCTTTTCATACCTGGGACACGTGGAAGGCCAGCACTAGTTTGGGAGACCCACTTTTATATTTACCTTCGAAGATGCACTGAGCTGACATGTGGCACCCTCCGTGAGTCTGTGATACTTAGCCAAATCGAGCTCACTACCCATTCGATTCTGTTGGACCCCGATAATGTGGCGGGCTTGCACTCATTTGAGTCTTTACCTTGGATTCTCACTTTTAAAATTATGCTGAGTTGACATGTGGTTCTTTCTGCTCGTTTAGACTTTTCAACAATGGACTATGTCCCTCTTTTTTCCTTGTACACACAGAGGGATGGCTCTAGTTTAGGGTCTTTCTTTGGGTCATGCCTCTAAAAATGAGCTGTTGAGACACGTGGGTGGTTCCACCAACTCTCTTATACTTAGTTGATTTGGGCACACTCTATCCCCCTATTTTGAATCTGACTACATGGAGAGCCCGCGCTCATTTAGAAACCCACTTTTAGGACCCATCCTTGGTGTTATGCTGATGAGACACGTGGAACCCTCTGTGGGTCTATGAATTTTCAACTACTAATGCGGCCTCCCTTTAGAACCTTACTAAGTGGCGAACCGATGCTTGTTTGGGACCAATTTCAGGATTGACCTTTGAAGATGTGTTGATTGGACACGTTGAGGCCTCCGCTAACCTTGTTGTGCTTAGCCATTTCGGGCCTTCTCCTCCTCCTTTTTTTTGGCTCGGTCTCTCTTACGCTTACTTAGGAGTGACTATATTCAGTTCCAGCAACGTGGAGAGCAAGTGGATTCGTCCTTTGAAGTTACACCATTGAGGCACGTGGCTCCTTTGTGCTCGTTTTCTTATACTTAGCTAATTCGATCTTGAGTGAATGTTTCCTTTCTCCATTGCTCTCATGTGCACCTCTGGTCTCTTTAGGTTGTTTTTTCCTTCGCCGAACATGCCCCTTCATTTTTGAATCCACCTACCCCTTTATTTGGCATCGATTGCATATCTTGTAAGACTGAACCAACCCTTCGATTTTCTCTTTACTGTACGGGTGTGTTTGATTAATTTTCTTAAGGGTAAAAATTGGTCAACAAGTACTAATGTTGTGCAATCATACTAAGAATATCAACCCATCAAGTTGCATACTTTCAAGGGTGTTGTGATTCTACACCAATATTTTGGCATGCCAAGTGGGACAGGAGTTTGAAGCATCTTACCACTTCATCTTAGTAGGTTGTTGTATTCCTATTATGATTTAGTCTTTAGAGGCACATGCAAAGCACATCCAGTGACTCCATATATTCAACAACCCATTCTATGAGTTATAGAATTTCCCCCATCCATCTCTTTCATTCTCTTTAATCATATGAAGTTGTGCAATCATGACTTCATTCTCCTCATGAAATTTACACTTGGTAGTAGGATATCGAGGAGTTTGATTTCCTATCAGACTTGGAGGAATGTTTTCATGAGGAGGGGCCTATAGAAATTAAAATTTTATCGCCCCACCATTCATCCTTCAACCACAAGAACCTACCACCAAAGAGTTGTCACCGGTCATGCTCATTTTAGAGCATGAGGTTGAGCTTTAGCGTGCCAAAGGTCAGCAACAACACCTCCAAGATCCTAGTATAGAAAAACTCCAGGAGGTGTATATTTTTTTATTGATACTTTGAGGAGGGTGAAACACCATCTGGAAGGTGGTTTTTTACTCTCATTTCAGACCATGTTCAGTGCCAAATCAGCTACATGGTAGAAATTTGTGAGGAATGGAAGCTACTTCTCCTTCTTATTACTGGTTTTACTTGCACTCCTTTCCTCTAGTTATTTTAGGTTAGTTTTGGTTTTCTTTCAATAATGCAAGTGCTTTCATACACTCTACGTGTTCCACTTGGGGCATGTATGATTTTCCCCTTTTGTAAATAGTGTGTTGTGGTGTTTTGTTTCTCATGCACAGTACATTGATGGTAGTACTTGGGGAGATCGGCCCAATTCCAATAATTTTCAGGTGAAATCTCTAGGTGAAGATAGTTTTCTACTCTTAGAAAATTCATCTTCAAGAGTTTCTTATGAAAATTGAGCATGCGAGATAGCGAGCAAGCTCGGGAGCACCAAGTGCATTTAGTCAGGTTCAAGTTTCAAGAACAAGATTGGTATCATGCTACTATTTATGACTCCATGTGTAATGGATACTTCCAAGGCTCTACCGGTCTTTTCATCCGGTAGGAAGATGTCCCTGTGACTCACCAAATTGTTATATATTTTACCTCCCTTTGGTAAAATGGAAAATTGGAGAGAAACAAACTTGGGTAGTTGACAGGGTGTTATCTCATTTTTCCGTCTTGAAACATTTGATCATAAATGACCTTGCAAAGGAGAAATGGAAAGGGTCGGTTAAGTTGTACAAGATCACTTTCGGTCTAAAAAAATCAAGTGGCGGCAGGCTCGACAATGGAGAATAAAGGTCAGAAAATGAATGGCCAACATAAATGATGAAGAAAACTAACTTAGTAAGTCAAGATTGAGCCCAGGACGATTCAAATCGAGGCAAAGTAATGGACTCGTAGAAGGTTCCACGTGTCAGCTGAGCACAATTCCAAAAAGTGAGAGGGAAAAGTGAAACTCAAAACCCCACGGGACTTCCACATGGAGTCGATAATGAGGGGCCCTACAAGGAAGCACTTATTTGTTTTCTTAAGGCCCGAATTGGCTATTTATGAGAAGAGCCAGTAGAATCCTCCATGTGTCTCATCGGTGCAATTTCAAAAGTGCAACAGAAGTGGAAGTCCCTAAACATGTGCTAGCCCTGCACATGCCTAAGGTCTAAAAAAGTTACATCAACCGTTGAAAAATTACAGAGCCTGCAGAAGCCTCCACTTGTCTCATCGGCACACTTTTGGTATGATGCTCCAAAGGTGAGTTCGTAAATGAGTGCAGACTATCCACATATCTAAAGCCTGAGAAAGTCGCACCATCCATTGAATGTTCCATGAGCTAGCGGAATTCCCACGTGTCGGCTCAGTACAACTTCAGGGGTAGAATCCAAAAGTGGGTTCCCAAATGAGCGTAGGTCCTCCACGTATCCAGAGCCTGAAAAGGCATAAATCATTGTTGAAAAGTTGAAGCAAAGTAGTAGAGCCACAGAAGGTATCACGTGCCTCATCGGTGTAACTTCAAAGGTAGAATAAAAAGGAGGATCTCAAAAGAGCATGAAGCATTCACGTGCGTAAGATCAGATATAGTGCTCTATCGAATAGGAGGGACTTAGTGAAAATCCAAAGAATGCAAAGCATGCTCGTGAGACGAGTGCAGTGTCAATCGGTGAAACTTCAAGAGTGAAAGGAGAGGGTTGAAATCTTAAGATGTGTGGGGCTACCATGTGGATCTTGTATGGATAGATTCTTTTAAATATTGTGAGCCTATTTTAAATGCCTAACCATGGCCTTTAGACAACCATATCTTTCAACTGGGAACTCAAATTTGAGCAACGAAGGAATTTTTGAAATCTCTCAACATCTACTACCCACCTACCACCATAATGAAAAATACAAGCCACCATTTTTGAGGCTTTCAAGTTACTCACCTACTGCCATAATGAAGTGTGGGCCTCTTTTATTTCCTTGCAAGGAACAACACATGGAGACATGGGCTCTGTATGGGAACCCATCATTGTTGTAGGTGAATTTCAATGCTTTCTGGGGTGGTTGGAGTAGGTGAGTTAAATCCATTGTTGGGGTGGTTAAAGTAGGATTCGAATTTTCCTTCTCTCCTTCTCTCATTCTTCTATATATTGTAAAGGAGGGGAAATTTCCAAAAGTAGGTCATTCTTCTCTCCTGCCTCCCTCTCTCTTTCTTCCCTAGTGTTGAATGTGGAGTTTAAGCCTCTTCTCTTGGCTTTGTAATGGCATATTCTTGCATCTTGCACACTGATGGTGTACTGTGTGAACTCATGCAACAATAGAATATGTTTTGTGATGCATTTTGTCCATCCTTATTTTATTCTCTCTTCTTGCCTCTCACCATTACAGGGTATATTGTGCATATTTCTTATGTCTATTACAGGGTTTGAGAGATTTTTTTAATCGGTTTGAAATGGTGTTCTGTGTGAAGTTTATCTTTGGTCTGTGATGCATATTTTCCATCCTCTCCAATACTCACCTCTCTCCATTTCAGGTAGTTTGATATGTGATTAACAACCCCCTTTTCTTGGTCTTTATCACTTCTTTAGTGTAGGATTCCTTTATTTCCATGCTCTCTCTTTGTCCCTATCTCCTTGGCATTGTTATATTAGGAGTAGATAGTCACATTTCCTTCCTTATAAGTAGTTTAGCATTATTATTAGGAAGAAGAACTATCTTTCTCTAGAGGTATATCTCAAGTAGCAAGTCCCACAACTTTGAGATAGTACCCATGTTGTGTAATCACACTGAGAGTCTCAACCCATCGAGTTGTAGACATTCAGAGGTGTTTGGATTTTTCACCAACATGAACTCTAGAAGAATGATGTGTAAATGGTATTATATTAATTCAAATAAATATGATTATCTATTCACAAAAAGTATTTAGTGTGAGGGAATTTCATAGAAATGACACCAAGTACTTGAAAATAAGCCTAGAGAAACTAAAAATAAACATAAACATGCTGAATAGAAATAATTTGGGCTGAACAAAATATCAAACCTAAATAAGAATAATTACTTTTAAGAAGAGTTGATGACACACTTGTATTCCTCATTTTTCTTCTATTTGGATCAAAAAGGAGGAAAATCAACAAGTATTGTACATTCAAATTTATAAAAGAATTACACATATCACTATGCAATACTATTGGGTTTTAGCAAAATTGACAAATAATCCAACCTAAAAAAATGAGTTATCATCACAACCTTTTGGTTTCCTAATGATTCACAAAACTTATTTTGTTAGGTTCAGTATCTCTCATGAGTGTAAAATTGCAAAGGATTTAAAAATTAGACAATTGGACTTCATTTCATTTTAAATCTTATCTATCCCTTCAAATATAAGGTTAGGGTTTTTATTCAAGTTTTTTACCAAATAATTTCAAAGATCCTTATTATTTATAAAATTTTAAGAAGAATATCATTTTCTTTGTTAATTGTCGAGGGAAATCCACGAGATCAATTTCCATGGTTAAGACACCATAGGCACCAAAAATGGAGTTTTTTGTATTCCGATAGTTTAATCATAACATTATAGGAAGGCGTTTGCTTTATCATTTATTTGAACACATTTTTTGACATAAGTAATATATTTTCTACTACCGGTTTAATAACATATGCAGACTATCACCCCAAGGGATTTACCAATTCCCAAAAAAAGAGCTTCTACTTACCTATGCACTTGAAGCTTAAGAAATATTAAATAAATAGTAGCAACCACTATGATGTGAATCCAACTATAAGAGGTTAAAATACCTCCAAAATACACATAAACAACTTTGAAAATAAAAATTAGGAATTTAAAAATAGATTTCTTCCCATTTTGGAATCCACACTAATATTTTACATTATTACAATCCACCTTTTACTTCACATCTACTCTAAAAACCCTAAAATGTTAAAAAAACCATAAATTGCAAAAAAATCCTAAAATGCCAAAAATTACCTACTAGAAAAACAACTCGGATGGGCCCCAAAATTTGTGTGCCAAATATGACTTCATAAATTAAGGCTCATGCTAAATTTTGACTTATTCTAAAAAGAAAAACAAAATTTATTAAAATTCTAAGACCTTTTCAAAAGCGAAAAAAAATGTTCAGAGCAATTTTTCGGCCACTAGCTGAAGAAATCGTGCCCAAAAATGGACCAAAATGGAAAATACCTTGCGAGAAAAATTGACACCAAAATAATACTAATGTATATATATCACCCTATAAAATTTCAAGACGATCAACCATCGAGGTCAAAACTTATGGTCTCCATGAAGTTATGCTCTTGCATCATTCTCCCTTTGTTGAAAAGAATTCAGCTCCTATGAATTAAGTTGATGAAATTCATCTAATTTTGCATTGTCAATATTCTTCAACTCCAACTTAGGAATCCAAGTATTTTCTTCTTGCTTCAACCCTTCCCACTATACAAAATATTTGTTGTAGCTCACATGTCTTGTAGTGATTGTCTTTTGGTCCAAAACATGCATTACCCTTTCCTTTTTCTTCTTTGGCATCTATTGCTCCCATTTTATTTATTCCTCCTCTACAAAATTTTCATCATGACCTAGAAACTTATATAAGTAAGAAACATGAAAATTTGGTGAGATAGAAAATTTCTCGGAGTATCTCAACCTTGTAGGAATTATCACTCATTTTCTTTAGAATCATACATGGCCCAATCTTCTTATACTTGAGTTTATTATATGTCCCTTTTCAAAAATTCTCCTTTCTAAGATAAACCATCACCATATATCCTTCTTTGAATATACTTAATCTCCTAATGACATCCTCGGTTTCTTTATATTGTGCATTACTCACTTTTATCTTTTCCCTCACTTCATCCTGTAGTTGTAGAATGTGTTCTACAAATGCTTCTACATCATCACTAGTTTTATCGCAACATATGAGATTTCCTAAGATTCTGCTCACTACTTCTATCTGCCCATTAGTTTGGGGGTGATATGCACTACTGAAATGTAATTGTCTTCATATTTCCTCCAGGGAGTATTCGAAAAGTGACTCAAATTTTTTTGTAGCGATCTGCAATGATTGTTCGTCAAACTCCATGTAATCTAACCACTTATAAAAACAAAAAAATTGCAACTCTGAAGCATCATTAGTTATTTTACAAGAAAATAAATGAGCCATATTAGATAATTTTTCAACCAAAACAAAGATAGAATCATTCCCTTTCTTTGTGTTAGGAAGTCCTACCATGAAATCCATACTCAAATCAACCCTTGGCCATGTACGGACAAGTAATGGCATATACAACCCAATATATTGTGCATGGCCATTAGCCATTTGACAAACTCTACAACTTGCTACAATCATACTTATGTCCCTCTTTACATTTGGCCAATAATAATTTTCTACAACAAGAGAAATTGTCTTACTTATACCAAAGTGTCCATCCAACCCCCTACTATGCAATTATCTTATAATATTTTCTCTCATTGAACCAACATGGATGCACAATTGTTTCACACTGAACAAAAAACAATCATGCATCAAATAATCAGAAGAATCACTACCTACTGTAGAGTCCTTAAGTTGTCTCAAAACATCACACAAATCTAGATCACCTAAATCTGATGCTCTAAGCGCCTCAAATTCTTCTACTTCATTCTCCATTGTTTTCAAAAGTACTACATGCCTACTCAAGGCATCAACAACTCGATTCTTCTTACCCAACTTATATTTTAAGACAAAAGTATATTCTTGCAAAAATGAAACCCATTTTGCATGCCAAATATTTAGTTTCTTCTATGTTTACATACCTCAAGGCTTCATTGTCAGTGAAGATTAAAAATTATTTTTCTACCAAGTAATGTCTCTAGTGCTTTAATGCTTGGAGAATAGCATAAAATTCCACATCATAAGTAGAATATTTTCTCCTGAATTTAATTACTTTTTCACTTAATAATTCCATGGGTTGTCATTCTTGATTCAGTAGAACTCCAATCCCGAAATGTGAGGCATCATATTCAACCTCAAAGACCTTGATAAAATATGGAAATAACAAAATAGGTGCTTAACACTTTCTTCTTCAACAATTAAAACTATCTATTGTTGCCTTGGTCGATACAAAATTCCTTCCTTTTATACACTTTGTGATGGAGTACAGCAATGCTTAGAATTTAGGATGAAATTCCTATAAAATTTTTCCAATCCATTAAATATATGAACCTCTGTCACATTCCTTATAATAGGTCATTCTAAAATTGCCTTTACTTTTTCCTCATCCATCCTCACCCCATCCTCCGATATGACAAACTCGAAAAAAAAAGACTTTTCTAAAGAAATCTACACTTCTTTAAGTTTGTGTAGAGACTCTCTTTACATAACAAGTCTAACACCAATTTAATATGTAACAAGTGTTCTTCCCTTTGTCTTACTCAATATACAAAAACAATCAAAATAGACAACAACAAACTTACCATTGTTTTCTCATAGTACTCTATTCATCAGCCTCATGAATCTAATGAATGTATTAGATAGCCCAAATGGCATCGCCATCCACTCATACAATCCTTATTTTGTTTCGATTATCCTTTTCCATTCATCCCCTCCACGGATGTAGATCAGGTAGTACCCACTCCACAGGTCAATCCTGCTAAAAGATCATGCTCTGCTAGCACATCCATCATATCATCCATTTTTGGAATTGGGAACCGATACTTGTTTGTGATCTTATTTATGGTCTTGTTGTCTACACACATTCTATAGTCTCCATATTTTTGGAAGTCAATAGTTTTGGAGTTTTACATGGACTCTTCACTCTTTACTTTGTGAGAATAATCGATAGGATGACTAGTTTGGAAGGGCCAAGCCTGGGATAAAATAAATATGGTGTTGAATATATCACTTCGGAGGTAACCCATATGGTATCTCATCTAGTATTGCATCTTTGTACTCATTTAGTACCAACCAAATACATAGATGGAATACCTTTAGAGGTGACTATAGGTGGTGGTATGCGGATAAACTATCCCATGCGGCCGTAAAAGACAAAAAATTGGAAAAGACCTCATTTGTGTATTATTTACCGACCCTAGAACCAATGCCCACCCAGTTACTTGTAAACGGTTCCCAATCCATTGGTTCCATAATGAAGCGAATCAAAAACAATTTTTGGGACCGATGGTGGATGGTTTTTGATTATCCACCATGCAACAACAATGAGGTTCCTCTTTATTTTTTGAAGAAATTATATTGCGAGTTCGTGCTTAATGAGGTCCCAAATTATTTTGACTTTTCTGACTTTTTTGGTCAAGGAGGTGGCTCTCCACAGAGTAGACTTAGTGCACACATAAGTCAACCTAGGATCCCCCATGCCCCAAAACCCCCACTACCTTAAGTTATCCCTCCTATGATGAAGGAGGTTGTGGAGATTAATACACTTTGTATGCATTGAGGAGCTCACTGACACTCGACCCAACATAGTGACTAGATTACATCTGGTGATGTTGGTGGAGGCACAGCTTCTAGCACACCACACCACTATGGATCATGTGGTGCCGTATGCACTGTGGGCGAGACAACATTTCTTTGGTTCACAAGATTTATTTTCTATAGAAGAGATGATGGAGAATGTTTTTGGCTGGTGCCATTGATATTGGTCTTTCACAAGTAAATTTTAAATAAATATAAATTATATATATATATATATACACACAATAGTTTAATTCACATTTTTGAGATTTTAATATATATGTATTTGATTGTACATCATGTACATACATATAAAAAAATAATTTTTTTTTTAATTTTAAATAGCAAGAGCCGGTGAAGGAAACATCCAGCTTCGACATGCTAGATACTGTAGTTGGACGTGTTTCAAACGTAAGTTTCAAGTTGTACAAACTTACATATTTAATTTCATTTGATTGCACTAGATTATTATTATAATGTTTCACGTGTATGTTGTACATATTAATATGTTTTTCTTTTATACACATGAGCCTGACGGGTCATCATCTACTTTGGGAACCGAGGCTACTAGTACACCTCACATGAGTTTTACATAGAGTTAGTAAATCTCTTTGCACTTTGTTTCTAATTGTGGAAGTTCACGTGGATTACATGCTTGGACATCGTTATGTGGTGCATAGTCATGTAGATTTTAATATTGATTTGTACATTTTTTTATAGTTTATGAATGTTAGAGAGACTCCTCCATATATGTAGACTATGGAGGTTCTTATAGATATTGCCACAAGATCTCTGAGATCCACTAAGCGAGGTATAATTTTTTAAATTTGTTAAATTTTGGAGGTTCATTATTTTTATTACCTAAATCTACAATATCAAATTTTGTATGTATGTGAAATATTTAATTTGAAAATTAATTATTTGTATGTAGCTTACCCTCATGAGTCTATTGTTGTCCTGTGATGCGTCAACAACAAATTGATAGGGATCATGACATCGCGGTAATATTTCACATGCATTTTAACTAAATTTTACAAGTTTATAAATTTTGAATGTATTTTAAAATTTTGGGTCTTAAAAACTTATTGTTTATGAATGTGCGGAGTTAGGTTGCGTAGGCATGCTTAGAGACACCTAGGACCCACCGGATGATATCCTAGTGGCATCTCCCTCCACTACATCCCTAGGTTGTGGACGTGCAACTTCTAGCAGGAGAAGAGAGGGAAGATGTTTCATGAGTAGATTCATAGTCCACCAGATGTACTGGATGTACATATATATATGGGCCATCCGGTCATAGTGAATATGTTTCTTCATATAGTCCATTGTATATATATAGCCTTTTGCGACCGCATGTGTCCTATATACATTATGAAACACCTAGTGCGAGATGTACACATGTTATGAACTTACATATATTATAGAGACGTGCGTCTAGAGCACACTTTGTTTGATTCTTATATATCCATGTGTGTTTGTTTTCATACGATATTATTGAACTATATGTTTGATTTGATTTCATTACATGTATGATATCCTTCTATGTACATTTTCATAACCATTTAAATTAGTTCTAGATATGTATGTTTGATTTAAAATTAAAAACCATGTCCCAAGGGCACTACATGGTACAATTGTTAAGAAAACCCAGTATCCATTAAGAAAAACCATGATAGGTGAACTACTGAAAAGGGCAATACGTACAATTACTTTTTTAAAGCTAACATCAATCTCATTGCATATCAACTAATGTGAACATTGATATAAATAAGTGATTTAGAGTTCATCTTGAACTATATGAATATTTGATGTTACTTATCCAGGACATTGAAGATTTTAAAATTTTCTGATTTTCAAGAATTTTACAATTTTCATATTTATAAAATTGAAGATTACACGAGAGGTTTCAATTTTTTTCTTTGTTATCAAAACTTATTATTTTAGTAAGGCTCATATGCCAATTTAATAATAAATATTTAATCATGTCTTCTTATATTTGGATTGAGATGAAATTTTTTCATTAGATTAGGTATTTTCATATGGTTTCTTGCTTCAAATTTCAAGTGTTTTCGATCTCCAGTGCGCAAGGATCTAAAAGGCAAGTTTTTCTCTGAAATTTTAAATGGGATGTTATAAAAATTTAGGGTAGAAATGGAAGCTATTTTTAGATCATCTTCAATGAGTTCATGATTAGAATTTATGGGTAAAATTATAGGGAAATGGAGCAAAAAGAAGGAGATATGAGAAAAAATGTGATTTTTGTAATAGGCGTTTCTTGAAAATTTAGTAGCATAACTAAATACTAGCAGCAATGAAGGAAAAGGAAACAAAAAAGGGATTTTAAAAATGGCTAAGTGTATGTTTATACTCACCTCTTAACATTAACCTAGCTAACTCACCTTCTAATTCATCCTTGACCATTACGGATTAACAGGGTTACATGGCATGATAGGGTAGGGTTATAAGCCTTAAGAGACAAAGGGACTTAAAGGGGTGATAATGTGTGAAGGAGTTAAGTATTCACAAGAGGAAACATAATCAAGTTGGGATCTTTGAGGAATCATACCTAGTGAGAATGTTACAAGCCTTAAGTGATTTAAAAGGGAGGGTAAGTGCACGAAGTTGGCGAACAATTCGGTGGACATAAAAACCTGAAATTCATGAACCACGATTGCGGTTTATATACCACGATCATGGTTCCGAATTAAACTTCAAGTAATTACCAAACCTAAAACCACGATTGTTAGTTCGAAACTTATATGCCTTGTTATAAAGATGATCGCGGAACTACGAGACTAAAATTGCTTTCCGACTCCTTATTTTCCCCATTTTCATTTCAAACAACAATTTTCCTATCGTTTTTCATTTCGAGCTTTGAATACCACCTCAAAATTGCTCATTGGACTTCTAGATAGTGATAGATTCAACCATTTGACTAAGACGAGGAGGTAATCTTTACCATTTTAATCATTTTTTTGCATTTTATTTTTTTTGCATTTTAGGTTATTTTTTTACATTTTCATGGACTTTTTTGAAATGTTTGTTTATGTATACAATTTTCTTGTTTTATTAGTTGGACATCTAAACTAAAAATCATGCAAACCATCAAAACAATCCTCAAAACCCATCGAACATTCTCAAAACCCTCCGAACATTAGAATGATACCCTCCTCAAACATTGATGCACCTCCTAATGGCTCAAATCTTCCCCAGGTGATCCAGTATCAAACACAAGATAATATCATTGGAAGAATATAAGAAAATAAAATTTTCATTGAGAACCTAATTTAGACTATAAGACAAAATCTTTGCTACAAATCCATCTGCATGACTTTAGCCAATACATTGCAAACATTGATTGGTGAAGTCGAGTCCACAACCAAATAAATACATAGATGGAATATCTTTAGAGGTGATAAAGGTGATGGTATGTGGATAAAATTATCCCATGCGGTCGTAAAAGAAATGGACAAAAAAATGGAAAAGACCTCATTTTTGTATTTATTTACCACCCTATAACCAATGCCCCCTACGATTGCAATGACGGTTCCCAATCCATTAGTGCCACGATGACCAAATCAAAAACAATTTTTGGGACCGATGGTGGATAGTTTTTATTATCCACCATGCAGCAACAATGAGGTTCCATTTTTTTTTGAAGAGGAGAATTAGATTGCAAGTTCAAGCTGAATGAGGTCCCAAATTATTTTGACTTTTCGACTTTTTGGTCGAGGAGGTGGCTTTGTGAGTGACCTAGTGCAGCATATGTCAACCTAGGATCTCACATGCCTGCACAAAAACCCTCATTGCCTTCAGTTATCCCTCCTAAAGTGAATGAGGTTGTGGAGATTCATACATAAGACTGCATGCATTGAGGGGAGCTCACGACACTCGACCCAACATAGTGACCCAGTTTATATCTAGTGGTGTTGGTGGAGGTTCCATTTCAAGTGCACAACACCACTTTGTGCATCATGTGGAATACCATAATAGTATAGGAGTCGGGTGAGACATGATTTGCTGGTTCACGAGGATTTCTTTTCTATAGATGAGATGAATTTGAGGTATGTTTTTTAAGCAACCACTGATATTGGTCTTTCAATGGTAAATTTCAAATAAATATAAATAATATATATATACAATAGTTTAATTCACATGTTTGAGATATATATATATATATACAATATATGATTGTACAATCATGTACATACATGTAAAAAATAATTTTTATTTTATTTTAAATAGAAAGAGCTAGTGAAGGAAACATCTTGCGTGACATGCTTATCCTATCTACAGGTTGGTGTTTCAAATGTAAGTTTCAAGTTGTAAACCTTATTTTTAATTTCATTTGATTGACTAGATTATTATTATAATGTTTCATGTATATGTTATACATAGTAATATGTCTGTTTTTATACGGGGAGCTTAAAGGGTCATCATCTGCTTTGAGCAGCCGAGGCTACAATTGGCACACCTCACAATGAGTTTCTGCAGGAGTTAGTAAATCTCTTTACACTTTGTTTCTAATTACACAAGTTCTCATGGATTACATGCTTTGGACCTGATAGATTATGTGGTGCACAAGTCATGTAGAATTTAATATTGATTTGTACATGTTCTTTGTATAGCTTATTTAGTAAAGGGACTCCTCCATATATAAGACTATGGAGGCTACTGTGAGATCTTTGCCATAGCATCCGTAGATCCACTAAAAAGGTACTATTTTTCAAGTTTGTTAAATTTTGCGGGTTCATTATTTCTTATTACTTAAATCTACAATATCAAATTTTGTATGTATGTGAAATATTTATTTTGAAAATTAATTATCATGTATGTAGCTTACCCCTCGTGAGTCTAGTCTATTGTTGTCCACTGTGATGCGTCAACAACAAATTGATAGGGATCTTTGACATTGTGGTAATATTTCACATGCATTTTAACTAAATTGTACAAGTTTCTAAATTTTGAATGTATTTTAAAATTTTGGGTGTTAAAAATTGTTGTTTATGAATGTCCAAAGAGTTAGGTTGCAGTATTCTTAGAGACACCTCGGACCACATGGATGAAATCCATTAGAGGCATCTCTCTCCACTACATCCCTAGAGTCGTGGACGTGCTACTTCATAGCGAAGAGATGGAAGATGTTTCATGAGTAGATTCATAGTCCACCTGGATGTACACACACACACAAGACACACATATATATATATATATATATATATGGGCCATCAAGGCTTCCTAGTGAAAATGTTTCTTCATATAGTCTCTATATATATATATATATATATAGCCTATTTGCGACCACCTCGTGGTCTCCATATGCACATTATGACACACTTAGTTCAAGATGTACACATACATTATAAACTTATGTACATATTTTGAGGTGGAGACATGCATATGGAGCACACTTTTGAATCTTTATAATCCATGTGTTTGGTGCAACATTGAAGATTTTACAATCTTAATTTTCAATGTTTACAATTTTCATATTTCTAGAATCAAGATTATCTGAGAGGTTTCAAATTATTTTTCTTTGTTATCAAAACTTATTATTTTTAGTAAGGCTCATATGCCAATTTAATAATAAATATTTAATCATGTCTTCTTGTATTTGGATTGAGATGAAATTTTTTCATTAGATTAGGTATTTTCATATGGTTTCCTGCTTCAAATTTCAAGTGTTTTCGATCTCTAGAATTGCAAGGATCTAAAAAGGCAAGTTTTTTCTCTGAAATTTTAAATGGGATGCTATAAAAATTTAGGGTACCAATGGAAAATATTTTTAGATCATCTTCAAGGAGTTCATGAGTAGAAGTTACGGGAAAAATTGCAGGGGAAATGGAGCAAAAATGAAGGAGATATGAGCAAAAATGTGATTTTTGCAATAGGGTTTCTTGAAAATTTAGTAGCATAACTAAATACTAGCAGCAATGAAGGAAAAGGAAATATTAAAAAGGGATTAAAAAATGGCTAAGTGTATGTTTATACTCACCTCTTAACATTAACCTAGCTAACTCACCTTCTAACTCATCCTTGACCATTCTGGATTAACCCGGGTTACATGGCATGACAGGGTAGGGTTACAAGCCTTAAGTGACAAAGGGACTTAAAGGGGTGATAATGTGTGAAGGGGTTAAGTATTCATGAGAGGGGGAAACATAATCAAGTTGGGGTGTTGAGGAATTGAATACCTAGTGAGAATGTTACAAGCCTTAAGTGACGAAAGGGAGAGATTTCATGTGGTGGTGCATTCTGATGTCCCAAGTTGAAAAGGGTAAAAATTTGACAGTAAGCCCTTATTAGTATTCTTAGGTTCCACCCATCGCATGAAGAATCCTCCTCTAATGAAGAATCAACTCATGTCTTCCTCCATGGAAGATCTTGAATGATGAGGCTTTTCCATAGACCATCTTGTTGAATCTGGAAACTACAAATGAAACTTTCTCATCTTCCAAGATGTTCACATGCTCCAATGTGTTGAGTCAATTCTCAGGAATGGCATTGATATTTCCACATTGACTAAAATATTTTTCATTTAACTCTTCATAGGATTCTAGAGATATAACCTATGATCTCTACAAGGGCTTCTAAAGTATTGACTATTGAAGGAAAGGGTCACAAATATTTTCCTGAACCAATTCTTAAAATTTGAATCCTGAAGATTCTTCATGTGGAATTATTCTCCCTGAGAGGAGTACCAAGCTCATGCATTCTTGTGCCAAGATCTTCCAAAAATTTTGATACATTCTCCTCATGGGATTCAAAATCAGAAATGGCTTCTTTTAGAGCATCAAACCTCTAGGTGATGGTATGGGACAAAATGTCATACAAGTTCTCTAAGTCAGATGAAAACACACATGAGCTCACCAAGGAATGAGAATCAAAATTATTCATCTCACTCACAAATGGGAGATTATTTTCCCAATGGAATTTCTCTTTCTTGATCTCAACTCTATTCCTATTGATTTTCAAATATATGACCAAGAACAATCTAAACAAAGAGATAATCTCAAGAAATAGATCATGTTCCCTTTTTCAAGGATCATGCTCACCCAATGGTCACATGTCCTTCTTTGCAGTATGAATGCTTGATCTTGCTTGATGGACTAGGGGTTGAAGTTTCAGATGGGAGACATTGCTTCAATTTGAGGCAGAGATGATTAATCTCATGCAATCAATGATGGCACTTATGAATAAAAGGTCCTCACACATGTGTTCCCTTAATTGTTTGATGATTTACTTATACTCCTAATTTTGTGTCTAGTGATCTGTGATGAAGAATCCTATTACAATGCAAAAATAATGAGCATGTAAGCACATAGCTTGGGGCAGCAGAGAGGATGGAGAGAGATCACCACAACAACATAGCTCAAGAGAGCAAAGCAAAGCATAGTGATGAAGCACCTAAGAGGACAGAGGCAAGTCAAAGAGAAGAGGGGAGAGATGGAAGGTAAACAAGTGACATTGAATGTTTTGAGTCCTAGGAAATGAACGGAGGCGAGGAGTGAGAAGTCATGCCTCAGACGTCATGGCACCAAACCGACTGTGCACCCAGCACATCCGGGTGGCTAGGTGAATGCTAGAGGAGGTGGTTTTTGTGTGCGATACAAAGGTCGTTGCTTGCCGGGCTACTTCATTCGGCGTAGTCCTTAAGAGCCATGAGACCAAAATATCGCTCAACTTCGACGGGTGACTACTCGAGACTCCATGGCACCTAGAGATGCCTCGCGTCATATCCAACACCTCGGTGTAGGGACCCTCTACAAAATCCTCTCTCGGTTTTTTCCTTCTCATTTGGTGCTCTCGCTGCCCTATTGTTTAGTAAACGCATGAACTAGTGTAGTTGAGCCAAGTGATTAAGGTTGTCAAATGCTATATTTTGCAAACGGTGGGTCATGGCACCGAACCAACTACTCGAAACATGTTTGGGTGGCTAGGTGAATGCTAGAGGAGGTGGTTTTTGCGCGAGTGAAAATTTGTTGGTTCCTGGCTACTTCATTCTAGCGTAGTCCTTAAGAGCCTCGAGACCAAAATATCGTTCAACTTCGAATAGGTGACTACTGAGACTCTGTGGCACCTAGAGATGACTCATCTTGATCCGACACCAGCATGGGGACCCTCTAAAAAATCCTCTCTCATTTTTTCCTTCTCATTTTGGTGCTCTCGCTGCCCTATTGTTTGCAAACGTGTGAAATAGTGTAGTTTGAGCCAATGATAAGGTTATCAAACGCTATATTTTGTAAACGGTGGGTCGTGGCACCGAAAATATTACGCTTGCACATCTAGGTGGCTAGGTGAATGCTAGAGGAGGTGGTGTTTTGGTGTGCGACAAGGTCGTTGCTTCCGGGCTACTTCATTTGGGCGTAGTCCCTTAAGAGCCTTGAGACCAAAATATCGTTCAACTTCGACGGGTGACTACTCGGACTCCGTGGCACTAAGAGATGATTCTTATGATCGAAACCTCAGCTGTAGGGACCCTACTATACAAAATCCTCTCTCAGTTTTTTTCCTTCTCATTTCGGTGCTCTCGCCGCTGCCCTATTGTTTGCGAAATGCAAAATAGTGTAGTTAGAGCTAGTGAACGTTGTCAAACGCTATATTTTGTAAATAGTGGGTCGTGGCACCGAACCAACTATGCCGACACATCTCGGGGTGGCCAAGGTGAACTAGAGGAGGTTGTGTTTTTGTGCGACAAGGTCGCTTCTTCCGGCTACTTCGTTCGGGCGTAGTCCCTTAAGAGCCATGAGACCAAAATATCATTCAACTTCAACGGGTGACTACTCGGACTCCGTGGCACCTAGAGATGGCTCATCTAATCTAACACCTTGGCGTAGGGACCCTCTACAATATCCTCTCTCAGTTTTTTCCTTCTCATTTCGGTGCTCTCGCTGCCCTATTGTTTGAAACACGTAAAATAGTGTAGTTGAAGCCGGTGAAGGTTGTCAAATGCTATATTTATCAAACGGTGGGTCGTGGCACCGAACCGACAACTACCGACATGTCCGGGTGGCTAGGTGAATTCGCTAGAGGAGGTGGTTTTTGTGCACGACAAGGTCATTGCTTTAGGGCTACTTCATTGGGCGTAGTCCCTTAAGAGCCCCGAGACCAAAATATCATTCAACTTTGACGGGTGACTACTTGGACTCCGTGGCACCTAGAGATGCCTCGTCTAATCTAACACCTCAGCATAGGGACCCTCTAAAAAATTCTCTCTCAATTTTTTTCCTTCTCATCGGTGCTCTCGCTGCCCTATTGTTTGCAAATGTGCAAAAAATAGTGCAGTTGGAGCTAGATTGGTTATCAAACGCTATATTTTACTAATAAATGGTGGGTCGTGGCACTTTGAACCGACTACGCTGACATGTTCGGGTGGCTAGGTGAATACTAGAGGAGGTGGTGTTTTGGTGTGCGACAAGGTCATTGCTTCCGGGCTACTTTGTTCGGGCGTAGTCCCTTAAGAGCCCTGAGACCAAAATATCGTTCAACTTCGATGGGTGACTACTTCGGACTCCATGGCACCTAGAGAGATGCCTCATTTGATCCAAAAACTGCGTAAGGACCCTCTACAATATTATCTCTTTTTTTCCTTCTCATTTTGGTGCTCTCGCTGCCCTATTGTTTGCAAACACGTGAAATAGTGTAGTTGGAGCCAGTGTAAGGTTGTCAAACGCTATATTTTACAAGTGGTGAGTCGTGGGCACCAAACCAAGCGCGGCCGAAAACATCTGGTTGGCTGTGTGAACACTAGAGGAGGTGGTGTTTGGTGCATGACAAGGTTGTTTCTTGGGCTACTTCATTCGGACGTAGTCCATTAAGATCCCCGAGACCAAAATATTGTTCAACTTTGACGGTGACTACTCTGGCACCTAGAGATTCCTCATCTTATCCGACACCTCGATGAGGGACCCTCTACGCCTCTCAGTTTTTTCCTTCTCATTTCGGACTCTTGGACATTGCCCATGAAATAGTGTAGTTTGAGCTAGTGTAAGGTTGTCGTGGCACCTTCAACCACTGGCTGATATGGGTGGCTGTGTGAATGCTTAGAGAGGTGGTGTTTTGGTTATGACAAGGTCAGATCGGTGATACTTCGTTCGGGCGTAGTCCCTTGAGTCGAGACCAAAAATATCATTCAACTTTAACTGGACCAAAATATCGTTCAAGATTTACAAAATTTTCAAACTAACAACATTTTTAAAATTTACAACTTTTTCAAAATTTAAAACTTTTTCAAAATTTACAATATTATCAAAATTTACAACATTTTCAAAATTTACAACATTTTCAAAATTTACAACTTTTTCAAACAATGAAGCTTATCTTAGCTTCGAGAATTTAAAATTCTCTACTAACAATGTAACCACACGTGAAGGTGGAAGCTTTTAAAGCACCACTAACCTAAACATAAAAGTGTTAGTCAAAGAAATTTAAGTTTCAAATCAAAACCATATACTATCTATATATACAAAATACACAAATTTAAAATAAAATATATTCAAACTTAAATCTAGATCTTTAAACTAACATATAAATATATATATATATATATATTGAAAAGAAATTATATATACTAGACATGAGCATTGTAAATTCATTCCAATGAACCATCAGGATCGGATCTACTCGAATAACAGACAAGATTGCTTCATGATCTGACTCTTGAACCTTCCAAAGAATCTTGTTATTAGGCCTTCCTCGATATCAATACAATGAATATTTTCACTAGAACTAGATGTGAATATAAGAGTATTTTCTTGTGTGTCTCAAAGTCTTCAAACACCTA